>CM021709.1:2854010-2916592 GCA_011074415.1 Stictonetta naevosa
CCCCCCCCCCCCCCCCCTTTGATATTTTTGTAGTAAGCTGAAACCTGATGCATGTTTCTATATGCAGATTGAAGAGGTAGGAACCAACATTACAAATAGCATGTTCTTTTCTGTCCCCACAAAAAATACTTAAAATACCTTTACAGAAAATTAAGTATGGGTTTCTATCCCTTTCCCAATATAAATCAGTACTGTTTTTTCTTGCTTTTTTTACATGAAAGAAAAACTTGCTTTTTCTACATGAAACCACTCTAGATGAAAATACAATATTCCTTGTGAGACCTTTTTTTTTTTTCTTGATACCCAAGTTTTTCAGTGATTCAAAGTGCCTAGAGTAATCTAGGATTTGTCCTCCAGGTCACTGATAGTTTTACTACAATCGCTTCTGTGTGTATCTAGCCACAACGTTGTTGTGTGGTGGAAGTGTTTAGGAAAGATAGGATTGATTTTGAAATCTATAATTGTCAGAAACATAACTGGCAATTGAGAAGGAAATCTTAAAAACCAACCAACAAACAAACAGAAAACACTTTAAACCAATACATGCTACCTCTTAAGACTGCAGAAAGATACAAGGAAAATGGTAGTGGATATGTGGATAACAAATAGAAATTATGGAAATTTCACTGAAAGTATATAATTTTTGTGCACAATTGAATTTGCAGTTTCTTACAAGTTACACTTTCTTATCCTTGTTTTGATATGCATTCCTCATAGCTTGCATGTTTTCTGACTACTGTAAAGGTGTTGGTTAAGCAAAACTATAGTTGGAGTCAAATTAACTGGCATTCTGGGGTGTTGTGGTTTGGCTGTGCTGGGGGAAGACCAAGGAAAGACCTGAGGAATGTACATGAATTTGCATCCTCTATCCTGAGAAAAGTATTGTTACCCTTCTCTCTATACTAGTAGGTGTTTGAAGTTTGATCTGTTGGTGAAAAGGAATTTTAGTCTCTAGGAAGAAGTACCTGGACCATTTAAATGAAAAAGTAAATATATATGTATTTGGGAAAGATTGTGATAGAATTTCTTCTTCCTGTTTTCTAAATAACTTGAAATATTGTACGAAACTAACCTTTTGCGTCTTTTAGTATAACAAGGAAGATCAAGTATTTTCTTTTCTAATAAAACAGGGAAAAGAAGAAGAATTTCTTGTAAACATAAAAACTACTTAAAAACGGCTGTGTTACAAGCCTAGTTTCCAGTTCTTAAACAGAAGCAGTTCCACACGCAGCCAAATGAAAGTTAAGGAGAACGTATGGAGATCCGCAGGCTTGAAAAACTTAAGTAGTTGTCAAGGCTCATTGCAATGTTGCTGAGGTTTGTTTCTCTGGAGTTAGGCACTGATAAACTATTTTGCCTCAGAGAGGCCTGGAAAATAACAGGAAATCTTAAAAATCCAAGTCTGCTGTGCTTTGACTTATCCTTTCAATCCACATTCACAGCTGGACTCCAGTAGATATCAAAGTATACCAGCTGCTCGGCAAAGCCACCAAACACCATCTCTTCATATAGGACTTCTTTGAAAAGCATGAGAGGAAGAGAAGGGGGGAAAAAAAAAGTTCTAACTTGATGTGCTAGAAATGTAAAGTAAAAGAGGTGGAGAAGCAGTGCAGTTCTGGTAACTGAAATCTATGGGAATTGCATGTTTGATTCCAAAAGCACAGCTGTGTGTTAGGAGTCTGGGTTACTAGCAACTCATTAAAGTAATATACAAATATTGACTGCATTTTAGAGAAGCAGCTGTGAAGTCACACTTGTAAATGCAGAAAAAGTAAACTTGTGCTCTAACGCTTCAGCAATAAGTATCTCGAAAGAGACTTTTTAACCAAAATTCATAGAATCATAGAATATCCCAGTTGGAAGGGACCCACCAGGATCACCAAGTCCATCTCCTGGGTCCCCAAAAGACCACCCCCCAAAAAAACATCGGACCATGTGTCTGAGAGCATTGTCCAGATGGTTCTTGACCTCCAGCATGCTCGGGGCTGTGACCACGTCCTTGGGGAGCCTGTCCCAGGGCCCGACCACCTCTGGGTGCAGAACCTTTTCCTAACCCCCAGCCTGACCCTCCCCTGTCCCAGCACCATGCCGTTCCCTCGGGTCCTGTCGCTGTCCCCAGAGAGCAGAGCTCAGCGCCTGCCCCTCCGCTCCCCTCGTGAGGGAGCTGTAGTCTGCGATGAGGTCTCCCCTCACTTGTTGATGCTTTTGATATTTAGACCACTTGGTATAGGCATTATCGGTTTTATTGATCTTTAAAAGAAAAAGTACAAAAGTACTCTCAGAAAGGATCAATGCACAGGACAGGAAACTGTCAGTTGCAAGCTCACTTCCAGTTCTGCTATTAATTACAGTTCCTTATGTTGCACTGCTACTCAAGATAAAACTTGGTCAGGCATTCTGAATTGTCCAGGACTTAGTGGAGACCGTGAAGCTTCATGGAAAACTGGAATGATAAACTATACTGCTGCTGTTAATACTGAAGTTAGGTACAAGGTGGCTGAAAAGTGTGTATGCCACCTTGGACTAAATCAGTGGTAATTTCTGCTCTTTGTCATAGTTCTTCCTGTAAGATAGGGAAAATGTTGCTTACTTAGTTTATAAGCTCTTTAACATTTTCTGTGATCCTTTTCTTGTTTGATGGTATCTTGATACAACTTTTAATAGAAAAATTAGTATCTGTGGGTTCCTTTTTATGTCAGAAATTGTTTGGTCACATTTCAAACAGTAGGGAATTCACTTCAGTTGGGTGAAATCCCTGATGATACTGATAATGAATCAAATCTGTAGCTGGTGCACACTTCCATGGTTGTTCAGACTTCAATTAAATACATTATTGTCAGGTAGGCTGTGTTAAGGCTGCTAATTTACTTTGTTCTTTGTTTTTCAGCTACCTTACCTCCAAGGCCTTGCTCAGTGCTTCAGTGTCTGTATGTTTTCTTACCTTACAAAAGTGTAAAGTACTTGCATGTCTTTCAATTGTACCCTCAGCAGAATAGCAGCAGGAAAATCAATAGGGAGTCATTCTGTCCAACACTTCAAGAAGCAACATTGAACAACTTATCTTCTTCCTTTGTCTGGTGCTGTAGAAATAAGTGGTATCAAAAATAAAAGGTAGTATATTTGCACATTCAGGAATTAACACTTCCCCCCGCCCCCCCCCGCCCCGCCCCCCATGATAACTGTGATATACTTGGAACAAATTCTGCTTTGGTAACACTTGTGCAAATCTACCAAAATTAACTAATTGCATTATGTTGTTTGCTTTCACATACGTTTTGCATCTTGACAACAGCTGATAGTTTTATAAAAAGTGGAAGGTTTCCCTGTGAAATGTGACGTGATAAGGACACTGAATTTGAATGTGTTGTGCTCCACCATCACTGGCTAAATACAAAAGTTTACCATTAAGATGGTTAGGCTAAAATAGCTTAAGATATGTAGCATAACTGTGCATTGTATTTAATTTGGGTTGGATTATTCTAGTCTCACACCAAGTGAAGATTCTTTGAGTTGATTTTTTAAAAAATCTGTTTTAAAAGCACCTCTGCAAGAGCTAGCTGAGGCTCATCATGATTCCCAGTCTTCATCTGAGTATGAAGCAAACTGATGTCAATGGCAAACACTGTATTGTTTATTTAAAAGATGCAAACAGCTGTTGTTGGAGATATGCTTATGATGATCTTCCCCCCCCCCAGTAATCACTAACTGAGAATATCACAAGAATTACTAGTTGAGGATACTAAGGTGTTCCTAATGCAGTGCTGCTTAGAAAGGTAATATCACTTTTGTAATATTTAAGCTGTAATATCAAAGCTTTTGAAATGGTGCTAATAGCGTTAACACATCTAGTAATAACCTTCTAGATAAATAGTTATAAGAAGCCAGAGTTATGAATGAATATGGGAGTCGGTCTCTATTTGTAAACCATAATAAAGAGAAAAAATACACTCCATTCCTGATCATAAAGTTAATCCACATTACATTTTTCAGTAGTGTAAAATTCTATAAATAAGTGTATGGTTTTAAAGTAGACAATTAAGTATGAAATTGCAATACTTAAAATAGAAATTCATGGGGAAATGTCTCATAATTAAACATCCATAAGTATATAAGCACAAATAAAAATTTGAATTAGAGATTTTGGTATTTCTAGGCTATAGATGAATACTGTGTGCTTTGTTATATTATGGGTTGTTTTTCATTTGTTTCTGTAATTATTTGGTAAAACATACTGTTCTGTTCTACATGAATGTTCATGCCTCTGTCTTTCATGTTGCCTCTCCTGACTAAAAGAACGTGCTTTAAGCTACGTATGCTTAACTTGAGTAAACGACTCTGATGTATTGACAAATCATGATGAATATGCATCTGAAGAGAAGCATGGAAAATTTCACTGGTACTTCCACCTGCCTTGATGTACTAATTTTCTTTGTCATGTCTTTAACATATGTTTTGGTTCCATTTGTGTTCTTTGCATTTTATTTTTTTATAACATTAACAAGATTTTTTTTCTAAAAGTAGAGAGGAAAAGCGTTACAAAACAGATGTTACTTGTTTCCAAGGCACTCTGAAAACCTGTTTGTCAATTTATAAGTGTTCTTTAAACAGTTCAGTAAACAGATCACAAGTTAGCTCAAAGTTTTTGCTTTACTGTATGTGATGTCTGCAGTCCTGATGATTCAAGAAAGTACAGCGTAGTAATGAAATGTGAAGGTTAAGAATGAAGAACGTTGCATAAATAACATCATCCTTTCACACAGACAAAAGCAATAGTGATCTGTTTCAGAACAGATCTCTCCTTACCTTTAGCTGTTAAGACAAGGAAAGTTACTTCCATGGCCTAGCTGTCAGCTGAATTCCTCTACACGTCTTCTGCTTCTCTTATTCCAAGACTTTACTTTTTCTGCTTTCATATCTAGACACAGGTGATGAATATGTGGAAAATAAATACAGCACACAGAAGCTTGCCTGTTTAATCATATATTTTACTGGATTACTTGTCAAAACAAACTGTTTGCAGTCTTTTCCGTAATAGCTTTTAGTGTGAGCTGTCCATGTTTTTTTGCTCTGTGTTTTCTCAGTTTACAGAAAGTACAATGGTATTCATAAAAAAAAAAAAAAAAAAATCTAAAATATGTAGTGATATATTCTTGTAAAATATATACCGATACAAAACTAGCAGCCTTTTACTTGCCAAATCCCCTGTGCTTAGTTAGAAGCTCAAATAGTTTCTAAGGCACTCCAGTTTAAATCAGATCGTCTCCAGATGTTTTGGTACAGTGAATGGTGAGGCTCAAATTCACTTTTAATGAACTATATTTTAATGTCAGTCTCTCCTGTCTACTTAAATGACAAAGAGCTCATCTAACTTTGTAATGAATCCCACAACTTTATCAGTGACTACATCTCTGGCTTTGCATTGTGTTGGTCCATGATAGTAGTAGGTTTCCAGTCTAACTGCTTTGAAGGTTTATTACCAAAGCTGCCGCACTTGAAGAAGTGACATCCAACCCAACAGGAGGTGCTGGATTTTCTGCCGAGGACAATTGTATCTGTAGGTGGGAGATGGGTAAAAAGGGCTAAAAAGTAAAAAGCAGGACGTGAGGAAATATCCAGCAGAAACACTAATCATAAATGAACTGTGCAATGCATGATTCAGACACTAATCAAGTCTGATTAGACTATATATGCACTTCTTGGTAGTGTGCAGAAGACCAGTATGAGTGATCAAGAAGGTGTATAAATGTTTTTTTTGTTTTGTTTTGTTTTTTTTTAAAAAAAGCTTGTGAAAATGAAAGGAAGACTGTAGCAATAGCTTTGATACATAGAAAAGTCCAGTGTGTGTGTATGGAATAAGAATACAGTAGCAGAAAGTTCAGGGTGTACTGAGATGCACATAAAAAATTAAATTCTGTCAGTATGTTGTCTACATAGCAACAAATGCTACGTAAGAGACAGCTTGGGAGTAAGTCATAAAAAGAAGGATGTAGAGAGTGAAGACTGACAGATTAGAAAATGAAGCAGAATTAACATTGTGTTTCAAAGGAAGAACCAAACAAAAAATCAATACTATTTTATCTTTTTGGAAATAAGGAGGCATTGGAGCACACTAATCAATGATCAATGGTTATGAAAGATTTGAAGGAAGAAGGATGAATCTCTGCCTCTAGCCTTGTGCTCAGTAGTGAGGGACATACTGAAAGTAAATGCTAATTGAGGAACTGATCTGAAAAGAATCGAGTAGTGAGATTGTAATTTTTCATTGGACTCAGTTTTCTCTTAATTATAAAATACTCTTAGCATACTCTTTCCACTGTATACCAGTGACATTTTTAGTGATCATTAACTCACCTGTTTCAGATGCTGCAAGTGACCATGATCTTGTAAAGTAATAACCTCTTAAAGTGTATTCAGGGTTTTGTTTTCTTTTCAATAGAATGTTGTTCCTCCTCTGTGTGGGTTACTGTACTCTGATTTCTAACTATAGTTACCTCAGTCCAAAAGAACTTGAATTTCTCTTGGAGATTTAATATGGGTCTATGCTATGTCAGATCTCTGCAGTGATTTAGGACAAGTGCATCAAAACATGGTTTATTTCATTTATCGAGTAGAATATGTAATAGTGGCACTATGAAGGTAGGCCAAGTGTTTGTCCCATTTGGCATTTCCATTGAAAGCTGCATGGATTGCTGTGGTCCAAGTGAGCATTTGTACCAACCGTTCCACTCACGTGTACCAGCAGATGTTTCAAGAACTTGCCTGTTTCAAATCCCACAGGACCTGACTAATATCAGATTTATCTTTCTTTTCCCTGTGTGTACTATAAGCGTTATAAAGGCGGTGAGATCTGTGCTGGCTATGGCTGGTTAAAGCCTATTTGATTTGCTTTAATAGAATGTTGCTGGATCTTACACAGATAATGTTTGTAAATGTTTTCAGTAAACTGCAGAAAAAATGTAATGCTTTAGCTGCTGGGTAGATCTCAGGCAACAGCTGCAAGGAAAGTCTTTGTAGCTTTTAGTCACATAGAACTGAGAATATAAATTGAATTGAATTTGAGTCTTGCATTATAAAAAATAATAACTGCCATTCACTGCAACATTGACCTCTCCTGGGAATCCTATCCAACAACTTCTTGGTTACATGTGATGTCATATTAGGATGCATTTTCTACACAGAGTACACAGATAACCTAACATGACCTTAGAGCAGGTGCTGGGAATCAGTATGAACTTCAAGCGTATGAATTTCTGGGACTTAATCTTCCCCTGTAGTCGATTTTGTACAGATGTGCCAGTACACTTACCAGTGGGACTGTAGGTAGGCCTGGACTTTGAGGGCTGCAGCTTGCATACATGGACATTCATGCAAGCTGAGAAGGGATCACCTTTTGCACCAGATCAGAAATACTGAAAGTTGTGATGTTTGTTACATGGCTGTGATCTGTGTGAAATTGGGATGCTATACAGAGGATGCCTCTGTGTGCTGGAGAAGTGCCAAAGAGGTGGCATCCCACCTCAGGGACAGGCAGCCTACCCTCAGGCACGCTTTGAACCTCCTCAGTTGGAAAGGGTCAGCTGCGTTAGGTTGGGCATGTTTCAGATTGACCCAACTTGCAGGAAGGATGGCAACTCAAGAGCATCCTTCAAGGATTTTTCTCGTTTAGCTGACTATTTTGTGTTTTTATGTGAAGAACAGAACATACAGTTGAAGAATACAAATATCATTGCGCAGAACTTCAGTGTTGGGGGGCAGGAGGATGGAGCGGAGCATGCCAGGTAAAAGATGTGTACATCAGTAGTTGTAATTTGGAAAACTTCTTAAATGGTAGCATGATAGCATCAAAAAAGTTGTCTGTCTGCAGACTTGACTAGCTATCTCTACTGCTGCTGAGGTTGACTTTTCCATATATACTGTGGCACTGCCATGCTCAAATATAATGAACGTGAATGACAAGAGTGATAAAAAACACTGTATGTTGAGGCACTTCAGCGAACCCAAATGTCCTTAAATGTTTTTGCCTATTAGCTTCTGCTTTTACTGTAAGCTGTTTTCAAGCTGGCCATACCAGCCATATTTGCCTTATGCTTGTAAGTGTTGGGGGGAGGGAGATGATAATAAATGGTGTTCACGTGATTAAATTTTGAGCAGTAACATCCTGGAGAACACAGAACATCTACAGCCACTTATAAATCTCTCTCTTGGTTGCAGAAACCTAAAGGAAATAAAAATAGCTTTTGCTTACCCTATGTTTATTACCTGTCTTGTGTTACTCTTATTAAATTTCTGTCTAAAATTTAGTTGCCTATTCAGTAAATGCTAGCATTAGTCAGATTTCTTAGATGAAAGAAATATTGATTTGCTCTGACTGAGAAGAGAATCAGTTTCTCCAAGGTATGTGAAAAATACTCAGTTGAAGTCTTTATTCTGTAAGCTTCTGCTTGAGCACTGTGTGTGTCCGTGAAATGTGTTATACGTGATGAGTGAACCAGGGATGCCTAAGCAGTGAAAGCAGTTACTTTATTTCAACATGTATTGTAGAGTACCTGTATACCAACCTCAGTAAATACGTCATGCTGAATGCAAACTCCCCAGCTATGTTCAAGCAAATAAACAAAAGTTGAGTAAATAAGACTATGAAAAACAGTAGTCTGTTTTATTCTTAGAATGGTGTTTTTATTAGATGCATACAGAAGCTAAAAATATCATTTATATTGTCATAGGGCAGAAATAAAATTGCAGAAGGATACAGTGCTCAGTGTATTGTATTCCATTCACTTTTCGATTAACCCTGGAGAATGTTTTAGAGGGCTATATTCTTTATCTTGAATCGCCTCATAAGTTAAAGCTAGTGAAAAAGGACTGCTATGCATCTATGCTGTTATTTCTTTTATGCTACTCTTTCACAAGATTTAATGCAAGGTCTTCTCCTTCAATGGAGGACGCTCTTTGATGCAGCAGCAAGGGAAGTTTTATTTCTACTCAGGCAGGATGCCTCATGGAGAGATGCCATATGGGAATTGTGTATTTTTAGTGTCCTCTGAGCCTATTCCAAACTTGTGGAAATTGGATGTTGAGGGAGGGGCTCCTTGGCTTACAATTGAGGGCCTCATTACTTCTCAAATGAAGATTAATCACTTACTGGCTCCCGTAGTTTGCTGCAGTCTCACAGTTGGGTAAAACCCGGGTTGTTAGTCTTGTGTCATGGTTTTATTATTATTATTATTCTTGTTGTTGTTTGTTTGTTGGTTTGCTTGCTTGTTTTGCTTAGATTGTTTTTGTTTAAGAGGAGCTGTTAGAATATTTTGATAGGACTGAGTGTGAAGTGATAGACATAGTTGACGAAAGTAAGGGGCTTGTTTCTTAAAGAAATAAGACTTGGGAGAGAACAGTGTCTCTGAACCCCTGCTGGTTCTTAGCAAGTTCTCAATAGGTAACTTAATTTCAACCCAGCTTGGTTTAAGAGTGCCAAGATAGCATTCTTCTGGGAGTTTCAGGATCTCAGACCTAGCTGTTTAGAGGAGAAAGATCTCGCTGGCATTAGTATTAATAGCATTTGGATTGCTTAGATAATTAACTGCTACTTATATTTACTGCACATATTTAATGGTTGCTTCAGGCCCCAGGGACCTTATTGGGCAGAAGCAGCTGACTTGATGTAGTCAGACAGATGAACAACGAGACATACCTATCTGGCATGAGGCATGAAGTGACCTTTCAGTACCAGCACACCAACCTTCCTTTCTCTTCCATAATGTGTTTTGCCGTAGCAGGAACACTGCAAGCGAAATGTCACATCTATGTTCTACCATATTTCCCACCTATAAATTAGATGAGAAGGTAGAATTATTTTGTGTTTTATCTATTAAGTTCTGTATTTCTTCTGGTTTCTGAGCCCTCAACAAAGTGGATGTACTTATGTTCTTTTCCTTGTAAACAAAGTAGAACCGTCTTATCAGCACTGTCCTATACTCCAGCCAAGCATACTGCTTTCAACTGCGTTTGTGCTAACCCTGTTTCTAACATGAGCAGCCATAATTGAGTTTGTGGTGTTAAAGACACTTTTCCCTCTCTAACTTGTCTTTACATCAAAATCGTGGAGCAGGCAGACTGGAGCTCACAGTGTAGCTGGCCAGAATGGCATGCTGTGCTGCAAGCCTGTGTCCTCTACAATATATATATAAACACGTGTACATATATTCTGTAGAACTATATATGTGTGCATGTATGTATATATGTTATAGAACTGACACTGAAATTTAATTTGGACCTGTTGTTATTATCAGAATCAGTAATTTTCACAGCTGTGCCAGAAGACTAAATCTCTCCTGATACACTATGTAGGGAAGACTGAATCCAGATCTTCCAGGCAGAGCAGGAATGTATCATCTTTGTGGCTATGCAGCAACAGAACATTTATTATAAGTATTAACTTCGTTGTTTAAGTTCTAGTGACTTTCTTCTGAACGTTTAAAGGCCATTGAACCTATCATAATCCTCCATCCATTCTCCCTTCTCATGAGATAAAAACAGGCTCACTGTAATGATTGAAGCATCCTCTTTGGCAGCATCATCCCTGCTAGGCCATTGCATGCACCCACAGTTTGAAGGTTGGGAGGGGAGCCTTCATGCTTCAACTTCTGATTATTTTGTTATCCTCTTTTAATTTCTTTCTCATACTTTTCTCAGTTATCCATGTTGTGTGCCACAGGTTAGCACTCTATCATATTTGAGATATTATATAATGCAATCAAATCTCCTGTCCTTTGTCTTTGATACTTTATATTTTAACAGTATTACATTTTACATTTTTTTTTTTTTTTTTTTTTAGGTTTAAAACTTCATATCCAGGTTTGCTGGTATTGTTTCCTGTTTGATCTTCCGTTACATCTAATTTAGTGTGCTAGCAAATGCAGCTTAGTTTGTAAGGGCTGTTTTTATTCTGTAGTATCTGTTATCTATATTGACCATCTATATTGACTTTGACCTGTGAGCGTAGAAATGAGCTTGACTGCAGCTCAGTCTGTAGTCAAAAGGAAGCACTGCTGAATTCGTGGCTAACAGTACTTGTGGTTGTGTTCTTGTTGCTTATAGCTCCCTTCAGGAGCTCACTTCCCCTATACAGGAAGCTTTGTTACCTTCCTGTATAATTTTTCTAAAATCTTCAGATAGAAACACATTTAAAAATCTATAATGTGCTGGGTAGAACATATTTTCAAATACCCAACGAGCATAGTTGCCTGAACACTTGACTAACTTTTGGTACATAACTGTTGGTCCAATCAAAGATACTATTCCTATGTTTAAATCTGGTCTGCCTAGTTATAGATCATCATGATATAGATCATCATGGCAATAGCACAGTTATATAGACTATATTAGATACAATTTAAAGTGTTCGTAAGTAAATTTAGGGGTACATAATAGTATTTCTAACTTTACTGCAGGAAATGTATACAACTGGTGAGAAGATATTCTATGCTTTCAACACAGAAAGTTGCATTTAGTCTAGGCAAAGCAACATGTCACTTGACATTTTGCATACATCTAGTGGAAAAAGCTAGTGCGTGAATGAGTATGTTTGCTGCATTTTGCGGAAAGATATTTACATATCAGGAAAACAGGAAAATGTCTTACCAACATTGTTTGGGGGGAGATAATTTTTACATTTTCAAGAGGATAATGTATAATGCAATACAGAAGAAGATGAAAATAATGCATGAAAGCTATTTGTGCTTTTCTACTTCCAAAAAATCTTTTCATTGTCTATCACATACATGCTTGTATAAGGAGAACCGAATTTAAAGTTGACCCTGTACTAAGTAACAGCCAGTTTCTTCCTGCACAAATGGGAAAATAATGCCTACGTTCAAATGCATAGATTAGTCTGTGGTATATGCAAAGTCAAGTTTACAGCTTCGAAGAGAGAAGGTAAATTTTAACATGCATATTACAGACTTTAAATGGATGCCTATACATTCATGCCTGTGCATGCTATGGTGTATGGATGCATACGTAGTTATTGGAAACTTCAAGAAACAATTGACTGGATACATGCAATTCAGTGCAATTGTATCAACTTGTTCATATCTGAGATCTTGTACAAATACCTTACACTATATAAAATATTTTATTGCTGATTAGGGGACAAAATGAATGCCTGTGCGGGTGTAAGGCCAAAAGCAACCCTGATAGCTGTTACTGTGGGAAGATTTTGTAAGATACACTTCATTTGTCTCTACTTGTTTCTTATACTTATTTCTGTGCATTGCTTCTTCAGCAGAAGATTGAAGTGCCAATGCTATCTGATGCTATTTAATCAGGGAGGAACCAGCAGTCTGAAGTTCATGGTCTTGACTTCAGATGAAAACTTATTTCATTTATTTATTTATTTATTTTGTAGCAGCTTAAAGATCTCTAAGTGAAACTACATTCAGCAGGAGTGTTAAGATAAATTGCTCAAGTGTTAGTTTAGAAGTTAGTGCTGGCTAGTTAGCTTTGCCTGTCGTCATTCAATGTTTCATATGCCTGAATTATTGCTGTTTGCATATTCCCGCTCTCTTGCTCCCCTATGAAAAATTAAGATGATATGACAGGTAGCTGAAATTTTAGTTAACAGATGCAATTGTAATTGGTTTTATCACGTAATTCTGCCTACAGAGTCCTTTTTCCACCCCTGTTCCCTTACTTTCTGATAAGTCTCAGGGAACGGTAGCTTTCAGGATGTGATTGTATGGGAGAGAACTGTAACATCTGGTGGGAACAGTTATTGTGTTGCTACAGCAAGAACAGCCATGAATGGGTTACGCTAGCCAAAAGTGCAAGACCTGTGCAGGTACCAGAAACGGTACCATGCACCAAGCTATGGCGGAAACAACAAACGCTAGGAAGAAGAGGGTTATTTATTTGTCATCTGTGGTGTGAAGGATTATTTTCTGAAGGCTCCCTGTAATGCAGCTAAGATGCTTCTATTTTCCTCTGTCTCTTTTGGTGGTGCTGGAGACTTCATGCTGTTATAATTTGGGAGCTTTGTGTAATTTGGACTTTGTTTCTCCTGCATAATTGTTCTTTGTAGGGAGTCTTACTCACTGAATGTGATGTACTGCTTCAAGCTCTTCTCTCCAACAGTTCACCTTCACATTCCTTCCCTCTTGAATCAGTATGAAATGCAGAATATTGCAAGGCTTCTTTAGAATACATTGTTTTAATGATACCTGTTTTATTGTGGACTTTTTTTTTTTTTTAATTTGATCATAACTACAAAATTATCTTAATGTTTTAGTTTGAAAGGTTAATGACTGGGTGATTTCTTGCAGCTGTTGTCTGTTCATTCCTCACTAATATTTAAGGATCAGAATAAACATCATGCACAAAATCTTTTTTTTTTTTTTTTTTTTGCTTTGCTTTTGACTGACTGATGGTCGTGTTGAGTGAACTGAAGAAGCTGTGTTTCTTAGTATGTATGTTATTGCAGTGAAGAAAAAAAAGTTCCTTAGCTTCTGTTTTGTCTATTGGTTTTATGGGCTCCTGCCTGTGATTGTAAGAAAAGCTTCATCAAGGAGGTAGAACATATCAAAAGAAGTACTGGCTCTCAAGATTGTTCTTAAAATGATTTAAACTGTCACTGAGAGAGATAAAAATGAATTCAAGGTGTTAAATTATCTATAGCTTAATATGGGAACTTTGTGATGGAATTCTTTTGCTTTAGTTGAATAATCTTAGTTTATTCCAAATAAATGAATCCTTTATGTGAATTTTGTTGTTGTTGTTAATTGTAACCCTGTTTTTGTATGATCATTTAGATCAAACATATAGAGGTATTCAGAACATCAGTAGTCTTAAGACTATTTTACTTGAGATTACATAGCTGGTTTCCAAGTGGATCTTTCAAATTATTTTTTTTGTTTTATTTTTACTGTGCGTACAGTATTATGAACATTCTGGAAGTTTGGTGTTAGTGCACACTTTGACCTCTTCAGCAAAACTCTTAATTTTGTACCCTACACTGAAATGTATAAATAGGCTAAGGAAAAATCATGTGGGGTTCTTACCTATTTCAAGTTAGTACTTATCTGAAATAGTGTATGGAATTATGTAAACTTGTTTTACACAGTGCTAGGGAGAGTAAGTGATCTTAAAATCAGTAAATTGTAAGAGATCAGAGAGTAGTAAGGTTATAACATTGGAATATTGCTCCATTCATGATGAAATTATTTCAGGGCATTAGTATTCAAGCAGATCTGTAGAATGGAGGATACAAAAGGAAGAATACTTAAAAAGACTCTTAAGCAGAGATTCAAGT
Source organism: Stictonetta naevosa (assembly GCA_011074415.1). NCBI lineage: Eukaryota > Metazoa > Chordata > Aves > Anseriformes > Anatidae > Stictonetta > Stictonetta naevosa. The sequence continues at coordinate 2,868,313 of CM021709.1, forward strand.
CAGCAGCACTCTGACTAGCCCTCCTTTCACATGTGCTGATAGCAGAAAGAATAACTAGAACTAGGAGCTGACAAAGCAAATGACTGCATTGGTGTAGACCCAGGTCAGGACAAATTGGAAGAGCATATTAGTGTCTTTTAACTTGAAAAAAAAGAGCACGTTGTGTTCTTACTTGGTTTCACAGAGAAAGAAGTTGATTCCCTTACGTTAAAATTCACAGTTGGGTTACAACTAGAAACCATAACTATAAGGAGAAAAAAAAAAAAAAAAAAAAAAGAACAGGACTCCATCTTCAACTGAAGTAGTTTATTAAGCCTCATAATCTCTAAAGTATTGCAAATGTTCAGAAATTATTTTAAATAATAAATTTGATTTTTTTTTTTTTAATTTAGGATTATTCCTTCAACTTATTTGAAGGTAACTGAATCAAATTTGAAGTGCTTCACTTTTTATATGACTCCTTTACTTTATTAGTGATAATAGATTTTGGTATAAATGGAGAAATTTGTTATAATGTGTAGTAGATATTTCTTGACCCTATCTACTGTCTCAAGTCCCTCTTTTATTCTTTGCTGCTATAAACTGATGCGTAGAAATGCCACAAGAGCCTTACAGTGCCTCACTTCTGACTGCCGTGTATGTCCCAGAACATAAAAATATTGCTAGAATATCTGTGTATTCAAAGTGAACCTGAATTTATTGACAATGCTCTGTTGATTCAGAAATATATTTGCTCTTCCATTTGGAACTGTGGCATGCCTTTCAAATGTCAATATGACCACTGTAAGATGACAAAAGTGTAAATTTTTTATTTATTTATTTTGGTTATTTGGCTTTGCATGGCACTGAATCTGGTCGTGCTCTTGACACTCCCTCTCCAGCAACATCCTCAAGATGGGGCTGTAGATTTCACTTCATAACAGTTCGTTGCTTCCCTTGCTTCCTTCTATGGAAACATCAGCATAACAGTGTTTTGGTGGCAATTTCTAGATTCCCAAATCATTTTGACTCTTTGCTGTATCGTCACTTTTCATGTGTTCATATCCTCCCCTTTTTAGACTCAAATAGCTACTGCAGTGTTAGCTATTCTGTTGAACTGAAGGTCTCCAAGGGATGATCCGTGCTTTAGTGTCACTGTTTTGTATCCTTATAGTGCAGATAAAGAGCACATTTGACGGTCTCTTTCACAAAGTGCCTCATCATTTTAACAGCATTTTTTCCCACTACTTATGGGTTTAGGATTTAAAAGTGTTCAAGTTTGTCACTTCAGAAGTTTGCTGAACCTGCTATGGACCTTCATATCATAAGCCAGCTAATTGGCATGCAAAATTACCTGTCTAGCTGTTTGATTCTTCTAGCTATTTCAGGGAGGAAAAACAAACAAAATAAAGAGTATTAATCTAAGCTAAATGTGCATTTTTTTCCCTATTGACAATTGAATTAATGATAGAAACTGACCAATTTCACACAGAAGAGAAAAAGACAGTTTGGTTTTTATTTATTTATCTATTGCTTTTACCATAATGTGTTCTTCCATTTTGTATTTTTACAATGTAAAATAACCTCAACAACTTTGGTTTGTAGCTCTTAATTTGAGGACCATAACAGATACCTGTTTCCTATGCTAGAAGGGCAATTTATGTATTGAGAAGGAACTCTACATCCTTTTTCAGCATATTCTTGAGAATCATTAAAAGTCAATATGGTGTTGTTTTAAGGAAAACACATCTAATACCAACAGCTTGACAGTACAGTGGTATTTAAAAGTAGGGGATTCTGGTATTTTGCTAATATGGGTCCATCTGCTTCCTGAGATAGGAAATGAAATCGTTAAATGAATCAATAGGCCTAGCATACTTCCTGCATTCCTATTAATTTGGGAAAATGTTGGAATTATTTCAGAAAACTTCTGCATTTTCTGCATGTGGAAGGTGCTGTACGTCTGTCCTGACAATAAGATAATTTGAATTAGTACCTGCTAACGTTCACCTTAAGGATTTTTTTAAGGCTTTTATAGGGTTGGGGAGGTATTATTATTGATATAGTTCAGTATTATTTCATATTAAATTGTATACATTTTCTTATAAATGACTTAGAGCTAATATGGCTTGCTGCTCTGACACACTGATTTTGTTAGTATATGTGTCATTTAAATCCTGGGTGTCTAATTTGCAATTTTATTTGAGCATCTGGTTTTTGGTCTTCTGTAGACACATTTGTGGCTGTATTAGGGTGCAATGATATATAACCCTATTTTTGTGGCATAGCTGTTTTAAGGCATTCTTGCAACACTTGCTGTTCACTGGAACAGGTTGTCCAGAGAGGTTATGGATGCCCCAGCCCTGGAAATGTTCAAGACCAGACTAGATGGGACCTTAGGCAACCTGATCTAGTGGGTGGAGTCCCTGTCTAGCACAGGGGTTTGGAACAAGATGATCTTTAAGGTTCTTTCTGACCTAAGCCATTCTATGATTATATTTGAGTTTCTCCACGTAGTTATTTATTGGCCCATCCCTCAAATGGGAGAAGGGTACAATAAGGTTAGTAACACCCTTAAATGGTCCAGTAGAAATAGAGAGATTCCAGGTTATATTTTTTTTTTCTTTAAAATATAAAAAATATATTAAAAAAGAAAAAATAAAAATAGAAGTGTCCTAAATTGGTCTTCCTAGTACTTAACTTGTTTTTTATTTTTCCAGAGTTTTGCTTGTTTGTTTCGGTTGTGATTTATTGACCCCTTAACAGGGTGTTCTCATAAAAAGTTGTGCTGATACAATAGGGGCAGAGAGCCATAGTGTGGAGCAGTGAGTCTACTCAGCAAATCTTGTCTAAGTAGGAATGTGAAATGTATTTATTTTACTTTTTTAATACATACTGCCAAAATAAGTCTAGGGTTGTAGTGTCTGTTCCTAGTTTCTGAAATTCTGAGTTGAGCTTAGCCCACCTGCACGTCCTACTGTGGTTTTTCTTCGGTGCTGTCAGTGCATCAGACTACACTGTTCCCCCTCTGAGCATGCCATACATTATGTGACCTTTGCGATTTCCAGCTATGGGAGAGGTAAGTCTGATTGACTGACCCACTGGCAACCGGTGATAAACGTCACATTGCCACCTGTTCATTGCTTACCAGCTCTTGTGACTGATCAAGCTAAGTAACTGTCCTGCCTAGTTCAGCATTCTGAGTTGCTTATCTCTTTCTGTAAGTGATGCTCAAATGTACTTTGTTAAAATAAATAAATAAAAATCCTTCCCACTGTTCTCTTGTCTCAAAAGCTTCACCTTCTGTAGAACTCTGTAACTGTTGTACCCTTTCACTCAGAATATTTTTCTGTTTGTGTTTGCCTTGTGTTTATAGTTTTTAGGGACATCACTTTGGAACCGAGGAAAGAAGAATCAACAATTCATAGCAAGAAAGAGCATCATAGCTTTTGGGTTTTGTTGCTAATTATATGAACACTTTCAAATTACATTTTTGAAGTATTTAAATATCCATAGTTTCATAATTCTTTTCATAATCCTGTGACAAAACCTGGGGGGGGAGGCAGAGCATGTGCCTTTGTAGTAGTTAGGTGCAGTTGTTCTAGGCGGCCTATATTCGGAGTGTACTCGTTTCATAGCCTGGTTTGACTGTGAGGGTTTTGCATAGACCAGAAATCTCCTTGGATGCTATTTACCTCTGCAATTTCCATTTGTTGGCTCTAAATAATATGCTAATTCAAAACAAAACAAAACAACAACAAAGCTGATGCCACGAAGTAAAGTAAATAAATAAAAGCAACAGCTTCATGTTAGAGAGAGGGTTGAGATTAGTACAGTGATGACCCCATACTGTATTGGTTTTATGAGGTCAGTTCTTATCTCCAAAACCACATTTGTTCCATGCTTGACAATTGCATTGGTTTAAGAGACTCAGTTTTACTACTACTACAGAATTTTTAAAATTTCTGTCTCCTTCCTTGTGAGGCTGAATGGTCATGCGATGTGTCTCAGATCACAGCACTTCAACTACCATAGATTCAGGTGTTGATTGTTTTATTTAACTCTGGATGATTGTAATCTCATAAGACTGGAATAGATGGTAATCACTGAGCTGTGAAATTTTGTATGTCTGTGACTATTGTTTTATAAATAAAAATTCCTCACCAGAGGATTTTCTTTATAGCAACAATGGTGACTTCTAGTGTGTATTAAGAAACAGCTTGCTATATTTAAATTAGTCCTTCCTGAAAATATTAATTTTCAACTCCTCTGACACGGTTCATGTTATTTTACAGAAAGTGTTTTTACATCTGAGCTGGTATTTTTTTCCCTGAACATATAGCTGAAGGAGGAACAGTTTAAGATATATATATGTATATATATTTTCTGAAGAGGATAGAGTACAATTCAGCTGTTAATGAGCACATCTTTTATTTTAAAATAAATAAATAAATAAAACAAGACCAAATCCATCCAAAGGAAGAAGAATATTAATATAAAAAGTTGAAGGCTAAGAAAAGAATTAGAGAAAAGTGGCTTTACAGAAGTAATGATTTAAAAAGGAGGGTTTCAGGAGCAAAAGAAAAAAAATCTTTATATCATGTGGCCTGATGTGCAGTGAGAGGGATTAAATTGAATATTGATTTTGGAAAGGTATGACTATGCTGTTAAAATGATAAAGATAAAGGGAAAAATTATATACAAGAAAACAAAGAGAGAATTGATTACTGAGGAGAATTGCAACTGAGGGCTGTATTTGCGTTGCCGGATTCTCAAGGGGGTCATAGTTTCTGCAGCTGGCAGAAACACATTAAGCTGGTGATGGTGATCAAGGAAAAAAGTATCCAAGTAATTCATAGCAAGGATGAGAATGTGAAGCTAATGATGAAGAATTTCCACCTGAAAAACCTTCAGCAGCAATAAAGAACTGATGTCCAGTTTGATGAAGGATGAAATGTAAGGTACTAAAGAGTGTGGAGATACTAGAGCATTTCTTAAATTGGTCAAAAATAAGACAGATGATAGAATTAAGCCCTCATAATTAAAGATGTGTGATTTAATTCAATATAATGAATCTTAAGCAATCTAAATGATTCTTTTCAAAAACATAATTTAGTTTTCAGATGGTTATAGAGAATTAACTAGCTAATGAGTTTTATGCTAGCCGTGTCACAGAAGCATAAAAATCTTCAGAGGTAAAAGAGCTGGTTTCTTTAGCAGTGGTTTCTAATATATGTAGAAATGGTTCAATTTGTACATGTATTTTATGTACAATTTTTGCCTAGAAGTTCATTAGAAAAGGTTTATCTAAATTGCCCTTTAATTCTAGGAGTGAGGAATCAGTTTCATAAGGGAACGGAGAGATGGATAGATGGATCTCAATTCCTGTCTCAAGGTGGGGCAGTGGTGAAATATTGTGACTAAAATGGCAGCAGAGTGCCAAAAAAAAAAAAAAAAAAAAAAAAAAAACACAACTCCTGTCTGATCAGACTCTATAGATGTGTGATGAGGAATTAATATATATATATAAATTTCTGCTTCTTTATATTGTGTTAAAAGAGCCTAAGTCTTGAAAGGACTTCACCACTTGGCCACAAAATTCAAGTCATCAATTGCTTTGTGGAGGTGGAGGTGTTTTTGTTTGTTTGTTTGTTTGTTTGTTTTCCAGCACAAGAAATGATTGTTTGCTCTTGCTCATGGCTGAAACACAGCTTTTGTTTCAGTGCCTTCTCCCTTCCAAGATATTTATATCCACATCAGCTGTATTTTCAGCCTGCTGTAAGAGGTTGCAACACTTAAGTTTTCTTTTCAAACTGTGTTATGAGGCAGAAGATACTTTTGGTTCAATAGACCAGAAGACAGTGGAAGAGTGTATTAGAGAGCATGATTTTATTATTGAGAACCTTTCTCTAAAGTAGTCTTCCAAATGTGAATGCTTTGTGGAAGAACAGAGAGATTATTTTTTCAGACATTATTCAAAGACCTGCCGAGGGAAAAAACAAAACCCTCCAACCCTGATATATCACTGGAGATTCAAAGTCAGGACATCAACCCTACCAACTAAGATTGTAATCTGTTTTTGCATATTGCTAATTGTATGTATATTCATACAGTAATGCTTTTGTTGGTGTCAAACCCTGTACTAGTTGTATACAATATCAGGCAACAATGCTATTCACGGCAGCATCAGGAGGGCACAAAGATGCTATGTCCAAATGTAGGAGCTTGAATGTGTTGTTGGACCTCACTCCGTTCCTTCAGTTCCGTGCACAAAACGAAGGTGTTGTTCCTTTAAACCCATACTATGCAGACGGTCTCATGCTTCAGCAGCGCAAAGTGCTAGACGAAGGCTTGGAGCTGCAAGTGGAGAAACCAGAAGATGCAGTGAAGCCTGTGAAAAGTTACACTGCCCAGAAATATACGGTATTGTGTGCTTATGGATTTCCCTTTACAAAAATAGAGGGGGAACAAATATTATTACCTCCGTCATCAGCTGCTGGCAAGCACATGGTATAGTGGCAGATATCCTAGAAATTCAACTGAATAGACTGAGGAATGGGATTTGGAAATCATTTTGGACAATACAAATAACTTAATATCTGTGTAGTTGTGACTAGTGGAAAAAAACATGTTGTGGCTTAAATCACGAAGCAATAATGCGTTTTGTCTTCTTGCTATCCATCCAAGTTTTGTTTGACAAATAACATCACTTGATTCTGTGTTGCTTTTGGCATTCTGCTTTTTGCCTGCATGATGGCTGTGCTGTACCCACACTAGTTATGCTTCTATAGCTTACTGATGTCTGTAGTATTTAACTTAGGCATTTTTCTCACTGGCTCAGCATTGGTTTTCCTTTATTTTTAAATAAATGGGCATCAGATCTACTGCTGTAAAAATCTTAAATCGAAGGATGGTGTTTTGGTTCTTCTGATATTCCTATAAACAGCAGATAAACTGCTTTCCTCTGGATGTTTTCATTTCATTTTCCTTAGTTTACCTTGTGTAAAATGCTTTGGCTCCAGTGTTCTTTTGCAATGATTAAGCTTGTAAGTGTTAGTTACACTGTGGTAAAAACAACTGCTTTGACAATAAAAGAAATCTTTGCTGCTCAGCCATCTCGGCAGTTAGTCCATGGAGTGCCGTGATATGTTATAATGTCAGTGTGCTCCTGATTCCTTAGAGGAAGCAGGAAAGAAATGTTTTTCTATGTTGAATTATGTTATTCTTAATACTGCATTTCCTGATTGAAAAGAGATGTAAGTCGTTTTGCAATTTTAGCTTTGTACTGATGCTACTCTTTAAGATCAAAAGGACTTAAAAGTAGAAATAACCTGTTGATGACAGCTTGATACCTGTTGATACAGATGGTCTTCCTTATTTACAGGGTGTTTATGTCCTTCATGTGACCATAAGAGAAATTCAGCTAAGGAATTCAGACTTGATCTCTCAGTAGCTTCTGCTTTGAATAAGAATCTTCTTAGGTTGTGATCTTTATTCTGCTCTAAGCAATTTTTTTGGTGTTGTTTCTCCAATATATTTCAATGCAGTTTAGTTTTTCCATGGAAGTGGAATAGAAGACACTTCACAAAGCTCGTCTATGAAGACCTGAAAGGCTAGGAGACAAAGACTGAGGATTTTGGATGGCAGGACATGTTCTTCTGAATCTAAAACTTGATCATAACCTAGGAGATGTTGCTTGACCTGCAAGAGAACTTGATCTTTCATGTTGCTGTTTTATGCTGCAGTTTTCTGGCCATAAAACATCACTGATAACAGTGCTCTACCTGGTGGAGAATACTGAGGTATTTAACTTGAGATGAGTATCATTAGTAATGGTAGTCATTGGTGTAGATAAAGGTATTTTATATCTAAAAGCTGAACAACACAGTGGTGTGAACAACTGAAATGAAAATAGATCACATAATTCAGAAGTTAATTTCTACTGGGTCTGTCCTTAAGGGTGGAGAACAATTGATTTTCTTTAGTACACATACTCTTTATTACAGTATTCAGCAAGCCTTAGCAGAGGTTCATTTCATGCTGCTGATATTTATTTAATTGGTAAAGGATGGATAGGAAATAAAGATCTCAACAGCATCAAGAGACCGTGTATCCTATTAAAAAATACTAGATACCAATATAATGCTTGAGTTGCCAACCTGACTAATTTTTAAATTCAGAAAACAAGTATAAAAATAAGACCGTCTTCAATACTAATTTGTCTGCCTCCTCATAAGGAGGTCTTTATTCTTGAAATATATGCTTGTATAGCATAACTGATTTTAAGGACCTGTTTGCTTTACACTTTTTTCACTTGAGATTAGAAGTCAAGTAATAAACAGTGACTCAAAATTGGGATGTATAAAAGAAATGTAAAACAGAAGCACATGTGATGCATTTTCTTTATAACAGTCCAAGGTCTTCTGAGTACACCTCTTTGTTGCTCTTGCATGTTAGAGGGCATCCACAGTCACTGATGGACAGTGGAAGGCGCTTCAGCCTGGACTGCTGAAGTTCCAGAGCCTGGCCTGGCTCAAACAGCCCATTCTGTTAGCAGTATGATGTGGTGAAGGACACACAGGTGAGCTAGAGGTTCCAGTTTAGTTGAACGAAAAACAATAAAAACAACAAAACTTCCACACTAATTGAGGAATATCTTCTTGTTACCCACTTACTTTCAATCCCACTTAACTGAGGCAAGGTTAAAATGAAAACATAAGTATTCATTCATTGCATCCAAGATCAAGAGCACTGCCGGAAAAAACAACATGAAAATCTGAAGAAACAAATCTTGCGTACTTTCCTCAGGCTGCATCAGGAAGCCCTGTTCCTCATTGGCTGACTTGATACCAATAATAGGATAGGGTTTCAGGCACTGTTCCATTTTCCTTTCAAGTTACATAGCCCCTCTTTGGACATCTCTATAGCAGGAATTTATCTTAGCAAGTTTTCATAGGAGATAAAGTTTGGGAGCAGTCCTCTGTTAAACTTCTGTTACTGGATCCAGGCAGGTTAAGTCAATAACTTCAGGATTTATCATAAACAAGAGGGAGTCCAGACATCTACTTAAAGTAAATATTTTCTTTAGATGTCTGAATAACTCTTAGTCAAACAAAGGCATACATCTTCTACAGAATGGAATAGCAAACACCTTGATTCAGTGAAGAGTAAACACTTCCCACATCCTGTAGTGGACATTTGGTGGGTTTCCCTGTTGAGTAATGCCTTCCACTGGACTGCAAGATGTGTTGGTTTGTACAGCAAGAACACTGATGTTACAGACATCTAGAAAGACTTAATTTTGTGATTTGCAGTGGTTCAAAAAATCACATTAATTTCGGAGAATGTGTATTTTGAGTAAATCTTATAGACTATGGAAGTAACAGTTACAATATGTTAATTGCAACTAATACAAGGAGAAGACAGACCAGGAGCTCTCAGTGTAAGATTTGCAAAAGAGATCCTGTAAGCAGTATACTTACCTGTACAAATAATTGATCTTAAAAATGACTTTTTGAAATATGACTGTTAAAGTCTTATCAATCAAATGCCTAAGAACACTTGAAAAACTTGGAAACGACAGAAGGAAAATTTCATGACAAGTTCAGCTTCTGAGGCACACTCTGATCTTAGTCAGGCAAGCTGTAAAAATTGGGTCTCTGGTATCTGCAAAACCAAAGATCAGTTTAGATCACTTTATCTAAGCTCATTTGAATGAAGGTCTGAGAAAGCTCAGCTCTGTATCATTATAATAGCAGTTTGGGGAAACGTGCAAAAGTGTATCTGTATAGGCATATCTTCTATAAAATTTGATAAAAGGGTTTATCTTACTACCAGTCCTGATGAAATAAATATTTATTTCAAAGCATAATAGAAACCTTCATCTAGATTAGGGACACCACTAGAGACTCTATCATGACTTAATATGCAGCTATGAAAATGTAATATAGAAGGGATTTTGAAAGAATGAAATACTACATTCTCTTTGTCTCTGTACAATAAGTCCATGCATTTGCCAATTTTCTGATAGTTAAGCACTTCCCCGAATGTCTCTGTTCCTAATTCAACAGCAAAATAATTGTTGTGCAGTATCTCACCAATGATTGTGCTTAGTGAATCATGGGATCAAAGAAAAGAAACTAAGTTGTACAGAAAAACTACCAGTGCAAGAAATGTACCCCGTTGCTTTTAAAAATCATTTTATTTTGTTCACCAATAAAATTCTTGTTTTCATTGTGTCACTCTAATTGTTAGTAGGTTAAGGCTGAGCTACACCACTGATGACCATTCCAAGATGGTGCCTTTCAGTGGTGTGCGGCTCAGAGCAGGGGGGAACTCCCCAGCACAGAAGTGCAGCAGCAGAGGCCTGTGGCATGTGGAGAGGCTTCTGGCTTTGTGAGGTTGTTGGTGACAGAGGGCTAGTTCTATGTCCATTTTTTTCCTAGGATGGGAAAAGCTTACTGACTCCTGACCTTCAAGTAAAAGAACCTGCTCCTGCACAAGTAGTTTAAGGCACTGCTGCAGTAGTAGGATGGAAGTGGGAGAAGAAAAGCTGCTCTGCTTAGCTACAGTGGCCACCTTGCATACCTGGAGTGATCCCCCGGAGGGTAACTGTGGGAAGGAGGGGTGGTGTGAGCAGGATTTGGGGGTTGCCTGCTCAGAGACCTCATGCTTTTCCAGGAGATGTGCTCTGGCTCTTCCTGTGCAGACTAGTAGATTGTGCCTTCACAGCTAGTGGAAAGGATTTCTCTGTCCCAGGGAAGATAAGTTGAAGACTCCTTCTAAAGGGACATAAATGGCAGAGATCCTTTTCTGTTTCTTTGTTTTATGAGATTATTTTGCACATAAAGGAGTATGATTTGGTAAGGTCCCTTCCAGCCAAAACCATTTGATGAGTCTATGATGTCTCAGCTTACATCTGACTTGCACTGTGAGGCCCAGGTTCTCATATTTCATTACTATATTCTAAATATTTTGTTAATGTACTGTACAGAGTTTTGTATTGTAGTTAGGTTATAGAGAACACTGAATTCAGTTGCTTGGAAAGTATACTGGCTATGGAAATTGCATTGGAATCAATCCTGTCTTCAACAAAGCTTTAAGAAGTACTACTGAAGTAAATGGACATCATAAGCATTCTTAATTCATTACTGAATACAGTATATTAGGTAAAGAGAAGCACGGATATAAGAGCTACCTTTTGATCATACTTCTTGAATAGTAGTTCAGTTCGAATGTGCACTCCCTTTTTTATTAGCTTTCATGACAAACATCAAAGAAAAACATGTCTCCGTAAACATTTTAGTAGAAAGTAGATAGAAGGTATCCTTCATTAATTCAGAACCACTGAATCAGTTGTTGGAGATTCTAATAGTTGCCTAATTCTAATAATTGTCTAATTAATCTAATGATACATTTTTTCCTATCGTGATCAGTCTAATGCATTTCTGCACCATAACTGGTTTCTGCAGCTGAGTTGTTTTGATACAGTTTTGGTATAGTGACTTTATAAAAGGAAATACGCACAGGTGTAGTAATAAAGGTGAGCAAGTAACAGGCATTTGCCAATGACTCAATTATATTCAGTAAATACTCAAAAATGGATCATCTTGAGGCTATGGGTGGGATTTTTGTTTTGTTTTGTTTTTATTATTATGTAACCAATATGATTCTAATGAACTAGTGGAATTCAGTTATTTGATGTTTATCCTCTTCATTGTTATCCTACAACAGGCAGACGAAGTACCAGGCATTTGAAAAAAAGGGATTGCAGTCTTGGGAGATTCAGCACTCTTCCAGCTCTGAGAGTGGCCAAACTATGTAATAGTGTTTGGGAATTGTTAGCCTACTTTGTATGTTTTTTTTTTTTTTTTTTTTTTTCTGATATTTTTCCTAAAATGAAAAATATGTCTTGATTGCTTTGATTCTAGGTAGTTTTGTAGTTGGGTGAAGCACAAAACAGAACCTCAAATGCATATCCCCAAAAGAGCTCGGAGCAAATTAATCTGCCAAGCATATGTGTAGGTAATCAATGAAACTAATATAACCTTGTTCTAAAGCAAAGCAAATGATTAAACATGTACAACTTAATTCATATGGTATTGCCAAAATATAGGCCAAAGGGAAAGTGAAGATACAAATTCACTATTAATAGCTACTGTAATTTTGTAGATTTAACTTGATATCAATTTCAATTTTATCAGTATTTCAGAGTTCGATAAAAATTCAGAGAGTAAATACAAATTGGAAAACAAATAAGTGGCCGCGATCTGGGATTCTGGGATTTCTTTTTTATTGTGAACTTTTTTTTTTTAATCCAGAAAATTGACAAATAACAATGGTTTTATGCACAGAGCAGACTCCACTGCCACTTGAAGACACTGTCCACTCCTAGCACCAATGTGCAAACCTGGGCAGTGTTTGCCTGTGAAGACAAATAGCTGTCAAATCTAATCGTGGTGTACCTTATGGTTCTTTACACTTTAAACCACTGTTTTGCAGTACCACAAATTTTATGATTTATGCCATATATGAATTTGGGAACTATATATTACATAGTTAACAAACAAGCACAGCCATGAAACCTTCGATGTGATGTTGCTCTTCCTGTAGCACCTGGTACTGTATTCTGCATGTCCTTGAATACATTAAGTGGAATTATTTCTACATGCATGTGAAGGGAGAGGAGAGTCTTTCACATGAGACATATCTTTCCCTCATCTATTACAAGAGACTTTAACCATACAAGAAAAGAGATGCGTTGAGACAGAATCTCTGACTGCACCGTTTGGTAGATTCTCCTCCAATTACTGCCCGTGTTTCTGGTATCTGGAATTTAACAAATGCGCTTGATATTTAGCAATGATCTCAACTTGGACTGCAATCTTTTTTAGTTTACATTAAATGCAAATGAAATGTAAATTAAAGTAATCTTAGTCTGTAAAATCACATCTAAAAAGTTGAAGTTTGTATTTTTCAGACTGATCAAAAAATACCGGGGACACGAGCTAATACTTAATACTGAATTGTGAAAAATTTGACTCATTTTGATGGCTAGATGCAACAAAAAAAAAACGGCATGTAGGACACCTGTCTACTATTCCTACAGAAGTGAATGGATTTATTTTTATGATGCAGAAATGTTGGTAAAACTTTATTTCTAAAGGAGAGTCTATCACTTGTATCATTAAAAAAAAAAAAAAAGCACCTCAGATACTTTTCATGCTAGATTGATTTTCATGCTATATGGTAGTCTCCTTTACTGCTAAGATACAAACATGTTTAAATGATTTTCTGTTGTTACACGGATAGAAGTTGTTAAGACACAATGACAGCTGACAAGATTGCTTCAAGCAACAGGTGCTTCCGTGAAATAAGAAGATACGGAGTAGGGAAGTCTGCAGTCAAGATTAGATGGTATCATTTTCTATCTTCCTTACCAAACAGATTATAAATATGTTAGGCTTCAAGGATTTTATTTCTTTTTATTTAATTGCTGTAATCATAACCAGCAGCAGTGGTTCAGTCTTGATACAAGTTTTCTGAAGGGAAGTGATCTGTAAACCCAGCTACAAAGCTGTACTTTCAGTTTTCTTTTCTTGAGCATTTATATTTTAAGGTGTAGTGAAGGCTGAGGTAGGTTTTGGGCTCTTTTTACCATCTTTTGGTTAGAATTTTAAAAAATGTAGCTTCCACCTTAAATTTCAACATGTGAAGTGGAGGTTTCTGTCCTTTAACTTCATGGCTTCTTTATTTGGAGTTCATACTCACAAGAGTAGAGAATACTTTTCCTCTTTCTTCTTAAAAAGGACATTCAGTAATGTCCTGTGCTTGCTATTACTGTAAAATATTTGTTGCTATCAATAATGGGAAAAATGTGAGTTAGGCCAAAATTATGTATATAGACAGTTAATGTATTTTGGTGATTTGGGTGAATTTTCTGATAAGGAAGAGAAAAACAAAAATGTTGATTTTTATAGTTATAAGCCAGCTTTTTATATATACTTTCAAGGCAGGTAAATTAGACTTTTTTTTTTTTTTTTTTTTTTTTTTTTAATGTGGTAATATCCTCAGTGGCATTGTCCTCTCTTTGCTTTTTGCTGCATCTAGGTTAAGGATGCCTGATTTATTTTAGCTCCATACATTTAAAAGGAGCAGAAACAGGATCCCTTTAGTGGTGTGTGGGTTTTTGTTTGTTTGTTTGGTTTTTGGTGGTGATGTTCTTTTTTAGAATAATTCTTGAAATCATATTTCTAATTCTACCAAAGGTCAACAGATTGTCAGCCTTGAGTATGGTGGCTTCTATAATTTAAGCCAATGCAGTTTGAAATACTTCAAACTCTTTAATTCAAGCGTGACAATACTACCACATTATTTTTATTAGTATTAAAATACTGGACTTCTTTTTTTTCTTTTAATTTCTAAACTTTGGAAAGTTATTTTATCCAAGTTTTCAGGGTAGCTTTTTATCCAGAGCTGGAGTGCTAGGAACATTTGATTTGATTTCTTAAATAGTATGGAAAACCATACTTCATCATTTTGAGATGCCAGTGCTTCAAGGTGAATGTTACCCACCATGTAAGACAGCAAAATTAAATGAGACTAGAAAAATCTCTCCTGTTCCTTCTTTATTAAACAGAACATGGCAGAAAAGAGGATTTTAAAACTTACTCCTATCATGGTCAAAGAATCTGGTTTTTGGAACTGCGAGCAAAACTATACAGACAGCAATATAAATGGATCTGTTTGGAGAATAATCTGCTCTCTGTAGGACCAATGCAGGGAATTGTCCAGGAAGAAACTGCTGATTAAAATTTTGGCTGATAATCACTTTGCGTTTGCTTGAATTAATGTAACTAAAGCCCCTTTCTGTTCAAAACCATCTGCAGGGATTGTCTATTTGTAAACAACGACATATTAAGATAATTTATTAATTCTTTGTCTGCCGTTCACTCATTATTTCTACTAAAAGAAGTATCCACTTCTAAGCTCCTAACCGTATTAACCTCTGAGGACTGAGACAACATTTTAATTGGCTTACAAGTATGAATTGGCTTTATCCTTATATAAAATGTGAATGTTTCTAAATCTAATTCATGCCAGGAAGTGTAGTATCCCCATGCTTTCAGGATTAAGTATGACATGGTAACTTTGCCGAGTGCAGATGTGCAGGGAGTCCTGTAAATTAGATGCACTCCTTGTTCTAACGTGCATGGACAAAAGCTTCCAGAGGGAGAAGACAAGAAGCTGGTGTGAAATGTTATTCAGGTTATCTGTGCCAGCTCTTTGCCTCAGTGTGCGTACTTAAAGCTCCCAAGTGAATGGCCAGCCTTTAGAATTGCAGAGTGTGTAAGTGCTTTGGCTTAGCAATTAGCCACAGGAAAGTAAAGCTGTATCTTACATGGACAGACAGATGAAAGGTTGGTTAATTGAGCTTCTATTAAGTGCCAAACATTCAGCGACACAGAGGAGCATCCTGTTGATATGTATTTGACACCAACAGAGAAAGAAAATAGAGAACGCCCTTTCTACCAATTACGTATTAAATTGTAATGAAGCACCACATATACCAAATATGTCACATGTCAGCCAAATGGTTTTATTAGCTGTGTGTTTAGAGCTGAAAAAAAACGTTTTATGCACAGACTCAAAGAATAGCAGCAGCAAAAAACTTCTCATTAAGGCTTTTGTTTCTTTGTCCTTTGCTTTTCCAAAAGGAATAAGCTTCTTTACTTCTCTTCCATTCTGTGTAGGCTCATATACTTTTATTTCCTAATCCCCAATGGTATCAGAAACTGATATCCCAAAATGACCTACTGGAAATGGGGAAGTCTTTCCTGAGTCTCCATTTCAAGAACTTTGTTGTTACAGTTTAGATCTTGAAAAATTGTTTGTAGCTAGTATGTTGGTCTCAGTGATGGTGATATACGTCTCTACCAAGTTTTCTTGGGTGAGAAGTGTTAAGATGAGACAGAAGTGGATGGCAACACTCTGACTTTCCTGATGTGCCTACTACCCAAAATACTAGAATTTGGTAGTGAAGAGTGAATGGCTTACTGGACTAGATTAATCCATGGTGAAGTGATACAGGAGGGATGACATTGCTTGCCTGCAGGCTTTATGCAGCAGAAATTCTATTTCATCCCTTTCTGGTCCTTCTGAAAAAGCAAAGCTGAATTCATTACAGGTTGCTAATTCCAACATGTGTGAGATTCAGAGCCAACTGTGGCAGTAACTTTGTAGTAGTTGAATAATCAGGAAGTTGAGGTAAGGAATTTCCTTACCTGCATGTGAAGTTATGTCATTTTTGCTAGAAAAAAAAAAAAAAAAAAGCTTAATGTTAGAATTTTATTGTAATTTTATGACCCTGTTTTGACATTTCACAGTTCCTATTTTTTGTTTAATATTTGAAAGTCTGACTTCTGTAATTTTTTGCCCATATTTCCTCCAGTGTGCAATGCAGTCCACAAACGCATATAACCTCTTGAAAACTCTTCATAGGACGAGGATTTATCAGCTTGAAGCAGCCAGGCTGATGCATCTCCATACTGTATTCTTTTGTGTAAAAATAGCATTTCCAAAGATGAGCCCAGTTAAAAAGCCCCTTTCCCAAGTTAACTGCTTAGGAGAAGTAAAGGGTTGAGGGAATTACGTAAACAGCAGAATGCTCACACCCTTTCCTGCTTTCCTTATTAGTGCTATTGGCAATTCTGTCTCCATCCTCTCCTGCTTGCCATCAAGTGTTTTTCTCAAGACCTCTGTCAATGCAGCAGGTGCTTAGTATGCTGCAACAGGCAAAAATACCTCCTGAAAGCTACAGGATCATCACACTGAATGAGCAGATGTTAGCTTTTGCTGTTGTACACTCTACTTGGCATTGCTACTTTATTGTATGCTAGGTGGCCAAAGCTGTTACTAAATCTGGTTGTGTTTGGGGCAACGTTTTATACTATGCTCTCTGAATAAAAACGCAGGTCTGCAGAGGTGTCCTAGAGAACAGTTTCCCCTTCACTCTGTAACGTACCCTCTGAAGTACAGAGGATACTGAATAGCAACTGTTCTTTACTCCTGCTCCTGGGTTGTATTTGTATAACGTATAATGGTGTGGAATTGTCTGAAAGGTAACTTTGGAGAATCTTCTTTTTTTTTTTTTTTTTTTTTTTCTCTCTCTTGTAAGATGAGTTTCTTCCAAAATGTGTAAAAGCACTAGCTAGCAACTGCACCTACTTACAGCATCTTATATAATTAGGACTTTGACTTATCAGTGTGAAGATCCCTAGTCACAGAACAACTTTAGCACTGTGCTTTAGTTGATTGGGGTGCAGGGAAATAAAGGAAGATGTGTGAAGGAACATATTCCCATTCCAGTTTAACTTTAATTACAGATAATGTTGAACAGCAAGTGGTTTTGTATTAGGCTTGATTCACTTGGTTTGTTCGTTATCACAGAAGTGTTACTGTCTGTTCTGGGGAGGAGGTGCAAGGGGGATTGAAGTAACTTCCTACAAAGAAACTACTTTTTTTTTCCTTTTAACTTTTTTTCCTTTTTTTCCTTTTCCATTATGTGAAGCAGGCATTGGTTTGACATCATCTATATTCCATTTAGTACCGTGTGTTGTTTTAATATACAGACTAATCCAATAGGCATATTTGTAAATACTTGGAGTACAGCTGGTTTCAGTTGAGAATGATTCAAGTTTCAGTCTATACCAAATAGGTATTTAGATAAATGTTCAAAGACCTTATTGGGAAGATTTCCTATCAGCCATAATTCTATGGAAGTATTGGTCACAAATCTGTATAGAAGTGTTTAAGTTTCAGTGTTTATTTTGGAAAGAGTTACCTAAATAAAACCTTCAGAACTTACTCTGTAGTTTTTCCTCTACTTCCTGAGGACTGCAACTGGTCTGTGTTCTTGAATGTGAAGGTCTGGTTGAGGATATGCTCTTAAAAAGAACTAAGTCCCATAGTGGCACTTACCATTTTTATCACTTGTTAACTAGCTGTGTAATGAGATGTGCATGGGGGTCTGGGGGTAGGAGGCATTAATGAAATCTGTCTTTCCTATATTATATTTTAATATAACTAAAACTACATCTGAACATATTCCTCTGCAGTCTGTATATTTGTTTTGTAGCTCTTGCCTTGTTTGCTAAAGTAAACAAATGTTCTTTTTGGGTTAGGGATTAATGGTAGCGAATAATGTGATAGTGTACCATGCACCTTGAGGGAACAGATGAAGAGAAGTGTCATGCAACCACCTGCACTTAGTCAAGTTGCTAATTAAATCATGAACGTGGACTTGTAGACTGTCTTGGTGCATAGGAGAATGGTCCTGTCCAGTAAATATTGCCTTGAGTTCACGAGGCTTTAATAAGATTAAATGGTTTTAACCTTATTTTTGATCATTAATAGTTGTTGTTTTTAATATAAATTTAGAAGGATTTTGCTGAGGCTTAACAGAGGCTGATATATCCATAAGGCAATGTATATAGCCTGGTAGGTTTTCACTTCTATGGCGACATCCAGTAAATATCCTTAATTGTAGACTGTTAGCAAAGAGTAGACTGTTAGCAAACAAACATCTGAGTTGTGGTGGTTGTTTTTTTCCACCCCCCTCCCTTCCCATAAGGGAGAAAACATCGTAAATGCATGCTGTTCTCCAATATTAAACCGTTAGATTAGTATGCAGACATAGTTTAGTAAATAGTAAAAATTGGAAAGGTTCCCATTGGTGGCCAGGTAACGGAAAATCTTGAAAACCAGCAAATCTCTCTTCCTCCCCTGCTTATTCTCCTGTAGTGGATTTGGCTACTGAGCTTCCAGCAGAAAGTGGCACAGGTTCTCAGAAATACAGAGATCAGGCCCAGCAATAGTACTTTACAAGCTTAAGATGGAACTTGTTTGTCTTTTGAATTACTTCGTTGTGTTTGTTATAGAGACAGACCAATATTTGCCTCTAAGCATATGTACCAAACTAACAAGTGTCTTTATTCTGTGTTCATGCTGTTGTTTAACTAGTTAGATGTGTGTTCTACACCAGGAAGCCTACAAAAGTAGTTAGTTATTTTACTTTGCTTAGTATGCGATGTTCTGAAGTGGTTGGTATATAAATATATATATATATATTTAACCTGGTGCTGCATATAATAATAAAAAGTAACGGGCAGCTTTGAAAGGGTAACTCACTAAAATGAATAAATCTGAAGAACTGATGATATAGTGCAATATAGTGTTGGTCTGATGTTCTCATACGTGAAATGGTAGAAAGCTGTCAAGAGAGACAACACTTGGTATATAAACAATAAAATCTGTGGCAGAGCAAAAGACAGCAAAAGCCTTCAAGATCAGATAGTCTTTTATCATAAGGACTTGCCTGGAAACGTTCTCGACATCTGAACATTCACAAGTACCTCTTTCCCAATCTGTAGGAAATGAAGACAAACTTAAGCTAAACTGGAGGTTCTGTGGGCTGACAGCTGATGTTAGACAGCTGGTTGTTGTGCAGGTATAAGGGAAGAATGCAGAGCTGCCATTTCCTAACCATGCATTTTTCTTTACCTCTCCTTTTTGTGTTTGGATCCAGTCACAGTTTGTAAAAGTGTTTCAACCCATGACATGCTTGTTTTGGCATGTTAATGTCTTTCTCTTCAAGTATGTTAGAAATTCCACTCTCTGTTATCGACAATAATAGAAGTCTTTGTTATTGAATAATAAGTTATAAGCCTAACATCTGACACCCAGCAAAGTCTGAGAGAACTTTTAAGGTGTATCCAATTTTTTCATGTTGTATTTTGATTTAATCTTGAAATTTAGGTTGCTTTATTTAAAAGTTAGAGTTTAAAAATAATAATAATAAAATACTTGTCCTAAGATCTGTAGCTATTATCCCTGAGGTGACAAGTTGTTAACAATATTATTGTTGTTAGGAATAAACAGAGTAGAATTACAGTAGTCTTATTGTAATTACAATTTCAGGCAGCGAGAAAGCTAAAAGCCTTTTTTCCAGTCCTCTGTCAGTTTTGGCAGCAGATTGACAAACAGGGGTCCCATGCAATTAGGATTCCTTTTGTTAAGGTGTGACAGTATGGATGGAACCAGCATTTTAAAAGCCAAGGTACATTTTATGCAGTTACCTTAGCTGTAAATACAAAGTCCATCAATGGCAATAAACAGAAAACATATCTGCAGTCCTCCGAGTGCCTGCTTAGTGGCATTGAATGCGCAACCCACATGTTTGGCTCATGCACTGTCTGCAAATGTGCTCGTCCTCCTATCTGAGCACTGAAAATACTTCAGTAGCAGTAGGAAAGCAGTTCTACTGTGGCTCTGGCCCATGGACCATGATATTAATAACTACAATTCGGTAGGTTACACAACTTAAATCTAATCTGAGAAAAACTATTGACTCAATACATGTCTCTAGGAAAAGCCATTAATCTCTTTGAGTTTATTATCAAGTCACCACAGCATGAAAGCAGGAAACGAAATGAAGATTTCTAGTTACGAATAAGTAGGTGTACTCCTTTAAATAATATCTTGTCATTAAATGTAAAATACCCCCACTGAAACGTGTGTATTTTGTGGCAGCTCCCTTCTCTCCTGTTGCTGAGGGAAGGGGGAAATCTGTGGTGGGATGCTCCCTGTCGCTGTTCGGGAGTCTGTCTTACCGTGAGCTTTGCTGCGCAACACTGTTCTCCCTAATGATAATGCTCCTGCTGTCTTCCCCAAGAGCAATTCTTCTTTAGAGCAATTGCCACGGATATGTAATAACTGGTCTGTAATAAACTCTGATTCTGAATGTCAAGCTATTCAAACACTATATAATCACCATTTTGGGAACAACAAACTTTCTTTCATAAGTGCTGGTTGTGACATGTTAATTTGGAAAGTAATAATACCCACAGCATGAGTGTGTAAATCACTTTGCAAACGCATTTTTTACATTACGACAATCGGTGAAAAAAAAAAAAAAAAAGTAACAGGTGAATTAGCAGATACCTAAGCCTTCAGTTAAATGCTGTGTGCTTCTTTTTGCATTCAAGGAAATGTGTTTTTATTGCTTGTAGTTGCAGAAATACATTTCTTTTTCTTTAAATTTTGCTAATAAAGGAGTTTGGGTTGCTTAACATATTCTCAGGAGTCCATGCTCCAAACTTTGCCCTCCAGTTGGTATTACGGTATCAGTAATTGCTGCCTCATGTTAACATTTATTTAAAGCTGCTGATTTAACATTTAAAAATTCTGAGGTTAATGGATCTGTATTCACAGATCCATTAACCTCAATAAAAACAAATGGGACCTTTAGTGAACTAAAATAAGTGCAGATCAGGGATACACTTTCACTAATACTTACTGATAGCATTTAGATTGTACTGTTAAAATGTCAGGTCATAAAAAAGGCTAGTAATGTAGTAATATTCAAGGTGAATTTCAGTGTTTCAGTCACTTCTGTGACCTAAGATAGGATAGTTTAAGATCAAGCAAGCTCAGTGTTCTAATTGCAAGATATTCTGGGTGGATTGCTATGTAAATGGTATGTTATTGGGGCTGAGCTGGGTTTACTTTAGAATCAAATGGTTTGAATGCATATTCATCGAATGAGCAAATTCTGATAGTGTAGTTAAATGACAAATATTTTATAGAGAAATAGACTTAGAGCTTGCAGCACAGGAGTTAAGATACAATACCTAAGAAACAAAATAAATAAGGCCACGTATTTCCTTAGAATTGTTTTCCTTTAGTCCTCATATGTAATCTAACATTGCTATAAAAAGTATGAAAATCTCAAAACATAATTTAGAAACAATCTTCAGTTTTACAGTGCATCTCCTGCATCATAATGTACCAAATCCAATTTTACAATAGGCATATACAGAAATATAAGGTATAAATCCTGAGTTGAATTCCATCATTCAGACATCTTTGATTTTGTGGGAGTGAGCTCATTCCACAAAGAACGTGTGATTCCATCTCTGTTTTTTTTTTTTTTTTTTTTTAGATCTTGTTTATCAAGAAGATGTCATCTTTCAAGGTCTCACCTGCTTATTGTGTACATGTGTCAGGAAGTACACGTGTGTTCAGGAAGTTGTAAATTGCTCAGTACTAGCATCAAGCATGGACTTTAAGAGTCCACTGATAAATGTTTTGGCAAATGTAAAATGTGTATTTTTACTCTAAGTACTGTTCTCTATCTGTATAGTAGAATGCTATTTATACCTGTTAATAAAATAGATGGCATAATAAAAAAAATGCTGTTATTTTTGGCATCCAGAAAGGGAGAGGTAGGAAATCACTTAGCAGGTAATTTTAAAGGTCATTATATAGGCAGTTGGGAACTGGATTCTACTGAACTCCAGAGCAGATGGGTCAATATAAAGGTTATTTAGTTCTGTGGGCATACAAAGTTGTAAAGGATGGCTGTTAAAAAACATAGTGTTTTCTATCTGGCAAACCTCTCCTAGAGGGAGAATGTGCAATTTACACATACAAATTTAGAATCAATGGAAAATCCATGCTACCAACATTCTTCAAAAGTGGTTTTACTGGCTTAATTTGGTGTATCAAATAAGGCTGAAATATACTTCTGTGTATTACATCAGAAGTAAGTTTTAAGTGTATTTTCAGAAAATCAGTTTAAAATACATGAAAAGCATTTAAGACATTAGGTTAAGAGAACTTCCAAAATTGTGCTAGTTGTATTTCACATTTCTACTATTATTACTAAAAACTTAATGCAGGTGACTTCTACCGAAGATTTCAGTATTATGCAGGTAGAATTGTCACCTGAATTGATCTTCTCTAAGAGCTGGTTGCAGTTCAAAGTAAGCCACTACGTTTCTTTTCTTTCTTTCCTTTTTTTTTTTTCCAAATATGAATATTGATTAACAGATCACAACAAATAGATATGTATTAAAATCTCACAAGAAACAAACAAAAAAGGAATGTCAGAGTAATAGCTTCCAAGGTGTAACTGCATAACAAGCTAAACTCTAGTTGTCAAACAAAAGAGAAGTACAGCTGAATATTGATATTTCTTGTGAATAGTTTATGTCTACTGCTATAATGTGTTTTGATAAATAAAGCCCAACACTGTTTAAGAACAGAGGAAAGCCATTTTTTAAAGTACTTCTCTATTTAGCAAAATAGACAATGTCAGTTTTCTGCTGCTGTGATTTTGTTTCAACTCTACTAAACATTGAGTAGATTGGATTCTCATGTTGGAAACTAGAATGCATCACTGTGTGAATAGAAATGCATTACTCTGTGAATTGGAATGAATTAGGCACACACTACTGCACTCTTGTCCTGTCATATTTCTGCCTTTCTAAAAATGGATCGTGTAAGAATTTACTATTAAATCTAGGATAACACTCTAAACAAAATTTGCTGGAGTCTTTCATCTGTTAAATTTCATTACAAATAATATTAGTAGTTCTTAACAGTGGAAATTTTTCTCCTAAAGTTACACTTAGAGCATTCACCATCTTAGCTGATGTGAATGAACTTGAAAAATGTTTTCCTTAAGCATTATTAGGGTGCATTAAAATCTGCAACTACATTCTTAACCATTTTTGAAAGGTAGAGTTTCTTATGCAAGAGGTTATTACTAGGGCTTTCCGTGGTTTCTTACTGAACTGGATATTTAACTTTGAGGGTTCTCCTAAAGATGCATTTCTAAAATCTTAATTCAGGAACCATTAGCACAGTCTACAAATCTATTGTTGGAGTTATACTTTCTCTAAGAATATTTGGGACATCAGCTAAATCTATTTCCCTAATTTGGGAATCAAGCCTCATGAAGACCCACTTATTATTAAAACAAATGTTTTTATAAATACCTCTTTTCCTAATGATACAGTCCTAACAACATTTTGTAGAAATTATTACCTGTGTGTTAGAGGCTAAAAGTTAATGGAATGTCTTTGCTGTGGAATTTCAACCCTGAGTGGCAAGCCAGGTGAAGAGAAGTAGCCCTTCCTGCCAGGTGCCCTGTGTTGTTCTCTGATCTGCCTGTTATAACCATGTTTTTTTCTCTTTCATTTTCCAAGTTTCTTTCTTGTGACTCAAATCTCCTAATAACATATTAATTAACACAGTGATTAATATACTTACCAGCCTACTGCAGTAGTCTTTTTATTGATGGCCCCACCGATAAGACCTGTTACTGATCGTTGTGTATTGGCCCCAGTTCAGCTAGGTGCTTCGGCACCCTTGTAGCACACAAGGTGAGGTAGAAGCTGAGGTACAGTTTAAGCCTTGTATTGAAGTGATTTCTGTATTTATTTATTTTTATAAGTTAAGTAGTGGAAGTAGAAGAAAAATACATCACAAGATGATCATTAGTCTTGTATCTCACAAAATATGACAGTCTCATTAATGGGGTGTTGTCTTTAAACGAAGGTATGTTGCAAGTACACTCTTTGTTGTAAGAAGGAATGAAGGAATTTACTAGTGCTTGTGGCATTTATATGTGGTGCTGTGTATAAACTCCTGTCTGCATCTTCCTGGCTGAAGCTCAAAAAATGGGGCAGAGTGGAACAATCAATATTAGGGAATACTTTATTAGTATTAACACTGGATTGACAGTAATAATCTCAATAGTGGCTACAGTTATTTCTCTATTTTTAGATTATTCATCCTTTTACAGATCTATTTCTGTATTTTGTTTTAATTTATTTTTGTTGCTATTTTTCCCCAATAAGTGGGCATTCATCTTCCATGACCCCGGTTTCCCAGAGCATTGTTTAATGCTCTTCAATACTTTCTTCTTATACTTAATTAAATTATGTCTTTAATATTTTTCTGGGCCATTTTGAACCAATACTAGCGAAAAAGGTAGCATACTTATCAGGGATATAATTAGTAGTAGTTCTCTTTAACTTTCAGAATAATATGCGGCCCTTACTTGAGATGTTGGGTAATTTTGACTGATTTTAGTTTTGTAGAGAAGTCCTTCAGATGCATAGTCCATACGTGCTGCTGACTGAGGGGCCCATGCTCTATCTGCTCTATAGTCTGACCTTAAAAAAATAAATGGCAATAAAAAAAAATCCATCCCAGAAGCAGTGCAAATGAAAAATTAGTTTTATTCAAAACTGAAAAATGTGAAAACAAGTTTGTACATTCTAGCTTAGCCACATTTAGTCATGGACTTAACAGCTCTGTTAATGATAAGCATCATTGCCTTTTCTTTATTGTCTTTGATTGTAATGGTCTAGTATGCATTATCAACAGCACAGTAGCAGAACGTAGCACAAAGCATAGATTTGCAAAGTGTCTAATCCTTTCAGTAACAGATCTGTTTCTCAGAAGTATTTTGAAACACATTTCTCTAAGGATTTTCTGAACATTCCTCTATAACTCTGGGGCCCTCTGTTAGAAAGACACAAAATCCCTGTGTACTTTACTAGCTTTGAAAGTGACTCGTGGAATTCATTTTCCTTTCTGATATGGGATTGTGGTATAACCTCTGGTGAGTCTATATTAAGGAGTGTCCTAGAGCACATTTAAATTGCTGATGTTTTTTTTCTTATGCAAAAAATATTCCTTCCCATATTTTTCCACTCCAGTATGGATGATCATGCCCCAGTCAACGGCATGCCGCTGTCTGTAATACAGTGGTATTATCTGAGATCCATTTCTGCTGAAAATAGAGCATAAATACTTAATATGTCAATATATCTCTTAAATAGTCTACAAAATGAATTAGAATTAGCATGTCACATATTTGTTTGTCGAAAACAGGTCTGGTCAGCATACCGCAGCCAGTCACTGGAGATGCTGAGCAGCCCCTTTTACATGAGACTTTTCCTTCTGCGTGTGTGCAGGGGAGGAAGCAGCAGGGGCAGCTGCCTTCAGTCTCAGAGATACATTAAATTAATCTGTGCAACAAAGTTTGAATTGTGAGCTTTCTGTGAATCTGATGTGGTAGTTTCCAGTGTAAAAAGAGCGTTTGTTTGTTTGTTTGTTTTTATCGTTAGATCGTTAGTGTGAAGTGGTCCATAATTATATTATTATTTAAGCTTTATTTATTTATTTATTTATTTTTCTTTCTATTTCATTGTATGCTGATCATGAACATCATGTGAAACGGTCTGAGGAAGGGTGGCTATGTCTGTGACATAGTATCACAGCTTGATGTCGACTGAATTATTGTGTCAGTGAGGTTGGCAGAGACCTGTAGAGATCATCCAGCCCAAGCCCTATGCTCAAGCAGGGACATCAAGAGTGGGTTGTCCAGGACTGCGCATCCAACAGGATTTTGAATCTCTCTAAAGATGAAGTCTTCATAGCCTCTCAGGGTAACATGTTTGACCACACGCACAGTAAAATATATATATATATACATATATGTAATATATATATATGTATTATTGAGTTAAAATCAAATTTCTTGTATTTCAGCTTTGTGCATGTAGCTTTTTGTCTGTTCACTTCTCCATTCATTTAGTTCTCAACAAAATCAGCTTAGATAATGATTTATAGTCATAAATAGTGTAGGTGTACTTCAAGAATTCAGTTGAAAAATATATTTTTAAACCACAGAACAAAGAATGAAAATGGGGGTGGCAGTTGTTCAGGAAGAGAGTTCCTTTACCTCTGAAGAGTACAGGGGTACATACAGTAGTCACACATCTTCTCTGTCTTGTTTCTCTGGTTTTCAAACCAGTGACCCTTAAGAGTTTTAGACTGTGGGGTATGTGATTGGATAATTTAATCCAAAGTACTCAAATAGTGCCTAGTTATTAAGAAAATGAAAGAAAAAGGCATTTTATTAAAAGGTATTTAAATAAATACATAGCTCTTTATCTTTAAATTTTCTGTTTTTTTTTTTTTTTTTTTTTTTATTTTAAAGCTTTGAGGACAAAAAAAAAAACAATCAGGTATTCAGCATATGAGATGTATCAGAAATTTGATAGATGAGCTAAACTGTGGACTGCGACCCACTACTATTTTAACATGACTTAGTGAAGCACAGTTTAGTTAGTGAATTTGAGTTTATGTATAAATTGTTGCCATTATGTTGAAAGAATACTTCAGTGTGAAAAATAGTTGTAAGGAGTTTCAATACTTCCTAGCTTCAGTCTCTGATTTCCGTTTATTTCATGTTAAAGTAATATCGATAATGGAAGATATTTATCTAAATATTAACTTAGAAATAAAAAGTCTAAAGTCTCTCTTTATTCCCCCTTAGTCTAGGGCAAAGTTTAATGCCGAACTAACAACCATATTTACTTCTGTGTGTCTTTTCCTATAAGAAATTTGTAAGTATCATTTCCCAAACTGTAAAGATTATCTTGTTAGTATAGGCTGTTGAACAATCTATCGCTTGTGAAGCAGATGGGATATTAGAGATAAGACTATTGGCCCTGAATAATGCTTTAAAATCTCTCACATTTTGTGGAATTCATTTCATCCAAAAGGATGGTCTCTTTGCTTCTTCCTGCCTGATAATCCACTCAAAGATGGTAGCTCTGAAATGTTGATGTGCAAATTACTTGAAAATAATTTCCATTTTTCAACTTCATCCAATTCAAATTCTGCACAGAAAAATAAGTTAAAAGTTAGTGAACAGGGAGTAAGTATATCATTATGTTTTTCTAGAGTCGCACCTGACTTCCAAAATCACCTGTGCTTCCGTTTCTTCAACTAGCTCTGGCACTGCACTGTGAGCTATGTGACCATATCTTTAAGCTACAAGCACCACAATTTAACTTGCTCTTTGGAATTATTTTTTTCCTGTTAAAACACATAGTAGATAGAACTGTGGAAGCTCAGCAGAAAGCTGGGCTGGAGTGGGAGCTTGGGTTTGCTATTACTGAGGCTTGATGTAGGACCAATATATTTTATTTAGTCTTCTATTTACCTGTTGTTTTGGATTGTAATGACTGTAATTGAAGCACCTAATTCCAAAAGATGTTATTAAGTAAATAAATTAATCAGATTGCATTTCATGGTAATATAATCAAGATGATATTTCCCTAGTAAAGTATTATCATTTTATAAATAGTTCATGATATCTGACTGTTTACATATGTATTCATGAATATATTAACATTCAGGAAAAGTATTTCAACAGAATTATAAATTAGTCTAATTCCCCCGCCCCCCCTTTTTTTTTCAAGAAAAATGTAATAGAACAGTAGTGCTATTTTTATACTTTTTTTTTTTGTCTTTCAGAACACAAGAATGCACTATATAGAAAAGTGAAACTGTGTTCTTAAAAAAATCCTGTTTTGATATTGTATCTGCTGGTGTTTACATTTCACATCTCACTGAGCATGCTGGGCTTTACTATTTTATGTAAAGAGAATAACAGATTATGAGTTTGCTTATTACCATTTCATTTTTTTATGATCTCCTGAACAAGTTCAGCTCTCTTCCTTCTCACCCTCCACAAGCTGTGGTAACTAAACAAAACTACCCTTGTAATTCATCCCCTTGTATTTAAAATGTTTCAGCAAAAATATCTGTATTAGCCATCTCTCTGTTCTGCTTACATTGTGTGGCAGAAGGTTGGGTGGTCTATAAACTGCATCCTAATCCTTAAAAAGTAAACAAACAAGAAAAAATGAAACTCAGCAGTAGTGCTTCACCTCTATAATAAGAGTAATTCATAATCCAATACAATTGAATGCTGAGATGTTAAGAATAATTAAGCAATGCAAACAATTGGTTATGGTAGATGCTATATGAGAAACATTTTCAAACACAGCCAAATAAATATGTATTGATATAGAGCGATAGTGCTATTCCCGGTCTCTCTCAGTTACAAGGACATAATTACACTAATATTTTAATCTGACAGAGGATGCAGAGCTTCAGCTTTAGCTGGTATAAATCAGGACAGCATCTCTGAAGGCTCCAGATGAATTTTGCTGTAGACAATGAAGCTAAGCGTACACACCCACAGACAATTTGTCTCTACTATCTCTTGTCCTTTAAGAAAGAGCACAGACCTGTTTGGAGAAACAAACCAGTAAGGAAATCAGTTGCAGTTAGTATTGCCATGTGTAGTTACATTCTCTGTGACTGTCATCTTCTACACACTGTTAATGAGTTAATGACTTGCTTGGTAATTGTTCTGCAAGTCATTCTTAGGTAATTCACCCTTGTGTTTGGTATTTGACCTAAGTGGAGCTGCTGATGTTGACAGGGTACCTGCGGCTTGCTTTGGTTGATAGTCTTGGATTGAGGAAATTCTATGTCTGTTTTTTTAGTTTTTCTAGTTGTCTTCATTTGCAGAAGATCTGAATTTTCCACTTGTCTTTGCTAATTTAAAATTATCTTTTGATGGAAATTCTCCAGAATTTCCTGTATCAAGCTTCTGCATTATTTCAGCTTGGCACCGGTCTTCAAAGGCTATTCCAGAAATTTGAGGAATCTGTCTGAGCATCCTTCCATCTCTGGCACTTCACGCAATATTGATTTCTTTTGCCATTACATTGGTTCTCTGCAGTTCCTAAACTGTTATTGATGTTTTAATAAAAATATAAAGGATATCTCTTCTGAAACAGTCAGTGCGGAACTAGGTTTTTAGGTCTCTGCTCTTCTGCATGGTTTGGAAGGAGATGCATATGGAAGGAAAGAAATATGATTCTCATTGCATTTCTACGTTGACTTGATATTCAAAGTCATTAGGTAGCTGTTTGTTTTCTCTTATAAGCTACGTTCTTAGGGTAACAATAGAATCACTCACTTTGTGGAAACAAGATGGTGATTAAAACAAATGGATTGTACACAGACCTCTCTCACTGGTGCAACTGGAGGCAGACAGGCTTTCACAGGGAGCAGCTACTGTTCTGGAGTTGAAGAACGCTGCAGAATATCAGGGGCTTTTTGCTTGTATATCCTCATACGTTTCTTTAGTTTCTTCTGGAGAAGGAGCTCTGTAAACCTGTATTAAAACACATACATTGTGGAAAATCTGTATCATAAAGCCCAGAGCACGGACTCTTTCAGTGTTCTTTCTATGGAAGATTTTCAGGATTTCAAAGGAACTGTGCTTAGTTTTTATCTCTATTGTAATTCTTTTCACTAACATTTTTCCCTATGCAGCAGAGATTGAAACCTGACTGTAAAGGCCCAGCTGTCCTGAAATTTGAGTCTTGCTAAGGGATGATACAAAATCAGGGCCTGTCTCCTGGATGGGAGAATAAATGAAGATTATGATAGCTAGCCTTTTGTCTCCTTTAATTAATGAAAAACACACACAAAATGAAAAGCGAAAAATAAAAAATAAAAAACATTGTGTCTGTAGACATCAAATAGCATAAGAAAAATGCATGCCAATCTTGATCTAGTACGTTTACAGAGAAGCACAGAGTTCAGAATTCTCTTTTTATTAAGGGCTTTCAGGTATTCCAGCAATAGAAAAATAATTTTAAATTTGACCCGAAAGCTAAACAAGCTGAGACAAGAAGATATAAATAAAATTTAAAAAGCAACTCAACTCTAGAACATTTCCAAGATGATGAGCAATCTTCATAGCAGCCGAGAACTCCCCCAGCCCTACCCCCTTCCAGTCCATACATTGTATGAGCTGTATCCTTGATACACTTCCTTTCAAAGAAGCTGATGGGAAGTGAACATTCGATCCATTTCGCTATTACCTTTATGAAAGGTACAGTGCACCTTGAGAAGAGCATGTCTGACCCAATTTGATCTTTCATTTCTAACACCACAGCTTGCTGACTTTCTAAAGGATACTCAGGAAAGGCTTATTAGCAGATGTTATCACTG
Source organism: Stictonetta naevosa (assembly GCA_011074415.1). NCBI lineage: Eukaryota > Metazoa > Chordata > Aves > Anseriformes > Anatidae > Stictonetta > Stictonetta naevosa. Next base: position 2,899,036 of record CM021709.1, read on the forward strand.
GAATCACCTTTTCTGAAATAAGGAATGACAAGACCATCTGTTCATTTGTTGCTTGATAACCTAAGCTTCCGTGTTGTCCTGGAAATCCTGCTGATAGATCTATCTCCATGTGGTCACGTAGCATTGATCTGTTTGGAGTGGATTTTTGTGGAGCAGAACAGAAAAAAACTGAAAGCAGAAATGGTATTTTAAAGAGCAAATAGCAAAGGCTTCTGTACAGCATGTGTGAAATTTTCAGTAGAACCTAAGTGAAATAGTACCTTGAAGCCCGTTGACTGGAAATGAAGGACAGTGAAGCAGTGAGCCTGTACTTGGAGCTTATGGAAATCATATCTCATGTTGGCTTCTCTAGCCAAAGATTGTGTATACCATTGATTAATGAAAAACTTAAATGCTACTGATGAGTGTATAGAAAACAAACAGTAAGGCTTAGTGCTCTGAAAATTGAAAGCAAACACTGAAATCTCTTTGGGGAAATAGCTGACTGGTTTAGGTTGTAAGCTGTAGAGCAGAAAGATTTACGAGTACTAGTTTGTAATGAAGCAGGTGTGACAGCTTAACTGATAACATTTTACAGATATTGTATATGAAGTCTAAGTAGTCTATAACATTTAATAATAGAGATGTTAATATTCTACAATATCTAGAAAAATTAAAATACTTGAATCTAAATGAAAAAGTGTGGTTTGAAATTACAACACAGCACTTGTAATTATCCAAATCTTCAGTGACTCCCATAGTCATAGATTATAGTTGTATACAGTTTTGATCAAAAAACAGCAACAAATTGCATCCACTTCATAGCATTTACATGCTTACATAGACCTGTTTGATAGAGTACAGATTGATGTAAAAGCAGCTTCAAAAAGGAGATGGTTTATTGGATGTCATATATTGAGTTGCCAATGAAGGAGTCGAAGTGTGGGCTTTACCCTTCATTGAGTCAAGGAACTGTGGATTAATGAGTCAAGAGCAAAAAATAATACTTAGTGTAATAAAGTGTAGGTTGCTTCTTCAAAGTGGAATGGAAAATAAGAACTGAAATATTGAGGGAAACCCATGATAATGTGTATATTGGAGGAGGAAGTAATAGTGCACTAAACTTATAAAATTATGTAGGGGAACATGTTACTCTATGTACAGCCCTTGAACCCATTTCCAAGTTATTCAGGAGGTAACGAGATTGTCCCAGTGACAGTGGACACCTTCAACTGGTGGGACACCAGTCTGCATGAGAGGGCAGCGCCCTGGGGCGGTTTCAGCAGAGCTGGCAGGCAGCATGCGGAACAACTGCGGGTTATTCTGCTGTGCATGGGGCACATGAAATGCCTGTGCCTGTACGTCACTCAAGCTGTGCAGACATCAAGTATTTGGAGCGTCTGGATGTGTGCATAGAGAAAACACAGAAAACACATTATCTTACAAAAATGTAAGAGACCTATACAAAAAATTTCCCAGTCTGTCTTGTGCTGTTACTTCCATGATGAGGGTTGGCTGATTTTGATTTTATTTTTTCTTCTCTTTAGTTCAGACTTTATGCTATTTGAATATGTCTGTGTTATCATTGAGCTTAATATACTTCCTTCATCTTAAATTGTAGTGCTACTGTCAGCTTTTAGTATTAGCTAAAAGCATGAGTATATCTATAATGGAATTATTTGATGTCCTGCTTTAGAAAGGGAGAACAATATCTAAAAGCAGCCACAGTTTTGTTGTACATCTGCTTCTCAGTAAACTTCTGACACTTCTGATTCCACGGTTTGGAGCTAGATTTAACAGCAGCGGAGCAGGTGTTCATGGCAAAGAATAAGTTTTCATTAGTTTTCTATTTCAGGTATAATTTGAATATTTCAAATAAATTTGAAATCTTTAGGAATATTCCATTGAAATGTTTGTAATTAAAGTAATCTTCTATTCATGTTGAAACAACTTTTAATTTATTTCTTTATTTGAAATTATGGTCATCTGCAGCATTGAGTGACCAAGTTCAAAACAAAAATGAAGTCTTCAGGTCATTCAGACTGATTTAATCTTTTTAAAGGTTTCAGGTTTTTGTCTGAGTTCAAGATGGAGAAAACATTTGATATGTCAAAAATGTTCAGAGACAGAAAAACTATATCTTGTTAATGGTTAGTTAGCAATGTTATTAATAATCTCATCATTCCCAATATTGAGCATATGAAATCATGTGGCTGAGAATACTGTGGTAAGCAACATGCAAGAGAGCTTGGTGTCAAACCAATTGCTTCAAGTTAAAATGATCTCTGCGTATCTACTTTTCAGTGAATATGCTGTTGTGTGAAGTATATGTGTGTAAGTGGTTTCTCTAAAGTGACCTGGAACCTTTAGTAAGATGCAAAGAATGTTAGGATAACTCCCTCCATTCAACCTCACCTTAAGGGTAAACAATTCCTCATAGTTAGTAGATTAAACATGTTTTATTTATAATGGTCATTTATAACAACAGAGCCTTGCCAATCACCACCAGGACTTTGTAGAGCTGGACATTGTAGACATTGTAGGACATTGTAGAGCTGGGAGTGTAGCACTGAATATAGCATGGTTGAAACATGTTTAGAGGAAGATGTTTAAGTCTCACAAAAGGATAGGTGGGTTTCAGGTGTATGTAACTGTGAGCTGTGTGGCTGCATTTTGTTTTCCTGTCCCAGGTGTGACTGGAGCTGGAAAGCCAGCGTTGTGTTTCTACACACATTTCTCTCTCCAGGTTTATTTGGTGAAGGTGGTAGTTTGAAGGGGAGGGAGTGTGACACACATGTCCTGTGCAGCTGCTTATTTGTCTGCAAATGTCAGAGCCACAATCCTCCCTATGATACTACCTTCTTATGACCTTATCCCACCAGAGCAATGTCTGTGTGTGTCCATGAGCGTTGTGTGTTTCTTCTCTAACAGAGGGTACAGACTGATAATGGTAAGCAGTCAAATCCCCTTGGCTTGCTTATTTGCTGCTTGTTAGCTGGTAACTGACCATGTGTGTGTTCCTAGCCTGCTGAAGCTGTAAAGCAGAAATTGATCATGTATACTGTCTTCAGACTAAATTCAAGCCTTTCAGTTTTGCTCTGAGCCATGTGAAAGTGGTTTAATGGAGTCCAAAATGCATGCCCAGAATACATTGCTCCATCATTTCTAGATAGCTTTTATTTTGTGCCATGGTGCTTCCCCACTATTGGTTAGATGTCGTAAGTGTTTCATGGGCAAAAAGACAAATAATTAAAATAAACAAAAAAAGGGTGACATTTAATAGGAATAAGCTCAGGAATCCTATATTCTATTTGTGCTCTGGCAAAGCAAAGCTACTGTAGTTTGTTATTAGGGGATAATTGTTCTCTTTTTGATAGATGGGTAGTTAAATGACTCAAAATCTGGCATATTTTCCTTTCTGTATATTGATTTCACCCATGCTGTTGTTTTTATTTTTGTAGTCATTCTGCATAACTCTGCTCATTGTTGTACATGTGATTTCCCAAACTGCTATTCAACAATCTGTTTTTAGTTTTACTTGTACAGATTTATCTAATTTTGTTTACTCTCTTCATATGATTGTAGAAGTGCTTGATGTAGGCTTCTGTTTCCCCTTTCCTTTTCCTGCTGAAGAAAACTGGTCAGTGAATCTGAGCAAAAAGTTCCAATGAATAATAAACTTGCCAAAAAGGGCTCTTTGAAAGACCTGCAAATGGTGGATGAGTTTGGTGAAGTGGTTTCAATAGGAGTAAAGGAAGAAGGAGACAGGTAATGGAAATACCAGAATATATTTAAATATTCTAAAACCAACCTGATTTCAGGATTTACCTAACATCTAGATAATTTTAATTAAACGTATCCTTCTAGAGCTGTTTCTGATTTAAAATTCAACTAATTTCTTAATGAAAAACACTTTCAAAGGCTTGCTTCAACATTAAAATTTGGCAGGGCACTAGAAGAGTGAAATTAACATCTTATGATACATATTTTAAGCATAGCATGTTTAAATATGTATAATGCATATATAATGTGTATATATAACGCATTATAAATATAACTTTTGTGTGTGTTAAATACATATTTTTAACATATATATGTATGCATATTAACAGATTTTCCTTAAAACATCAATCCACTTTGCCACTGGCTGTTTAGGTCACTGACCAGTTTGATGAGAAACAGTTTTACTGTGCTGTAGTTGCGCAGTCCATTATCTGTGCAGTTTCCAATATACTGGGTAGTGTGGTTTCGGTCATTGCAGATGCAAATATTATAGCAGAATTACGAATGTAGAAATGCCTGGTTTTGCAGAACCATAATGCTCACCAGCTCACACAAGCTTGTAGTACAGCTTTCTAGTGTATGGCATGTGCTCATGTAAAAGAGTTTGACAAATCCTTCTTGAGGCATATTCTTTCTTTATTTCAAAATTGTTTGTTTGTTTATATTCAACTTAGTTATACTTATTGGTGTGTTCCCAGGTAGAAATTAAGGATAAATTCCTACAGCATCTAGCATCGCTACCTTCCAGAAGGAGCTTTCTGTTCAATTCTTGTATCTGCCTTAGCTTCCTGAGAAGAGAGGAGTTGTACATTTGTGTTTTAGTAACCTGTTTGCAAAATTGAGATAATTCTGGATTTTTTTTTTCCTTTTTATCTTTCATATTTATCTATCCAGTTAAAGAGAATCCTTTAGTCTAGAAAATAGTTTTGTGTACTTGAATGGCATCTAGCAAACTGGTCTGACAATCTATCAGTGCTAGAGTTTTAGTTGCCATTTTATTTGCAACAGAACTCTGTGGTCTCCACTCACAAAGGAGCATTGTTACTTGCAGTATTTTATTTAAATAAATGTTTTGAGTTTGCAAGCTTGCCCTTAATCATACAGGAGTTGTAGGAGGTGACTCAGATGTGTAACTTGTCCATCTGAGCTCTTGGATTCCTTAATAGCCTAAAAAATAAGGCAGTGAGTATCTTATTAAATTTAGGGGAAAAAAAAAAAAAGCTTTTGAATTACTTCTGTGGATCACTGAAAACAAACAGAAATTCTATATTCTGGATTCTCAAACAGGGCAGTTTTGCCTTCGGTATTTGAAATGTGCAATGTTCTTAATTCATTGTCTCATGAGGAAATTTATTCAGTATGAAATCATACAATTTAGGCTGTGTTATTTGCCCATCATTTTCAAAAGCACTAATTAACTAGCAAATCTTTTTAAAACCTGTAAATTGTGCTGCTAATTGACTGAATATTAAAAAAAAAAAAAAAAAAAAAGAGTTAATGGTTAATGTCTTTCTCAACAAACTCATTGGCTCTCTATATTTTCCCTTCTTGTGTTACAAATAGCAAGCACCATAAATTCAGTGTTCAACTGTGAAACAGTGCCTGTCTTGTCATTACAGCACACAGCAAAGGTGAAGAAGACTTGCGAATCATTTTCTTGCTTTTCGCGTTAAATTTTTCAGTTGGTGCTTTAAAAGGCATCTCAGACAGTAGGAATTCTCAAGGGCTTGTTGAGTTCCTCTGCTGGTTTAATAGTTATCGTGACACTTATAAAGTGCGGCACTGAGAGAATTAGTGAACTTAGAACGAAGGGAGGAAGGAATGATCTATTATTCACCACATGCCATCAACTACAAGAAGCATGACTGCTGCCTGTCTCTCTCCTTTTCTTTCTTCTGCACACACAAACTCAGCTTATGCTATTTGTGTAATTACATTATTTTCATTCAAACAATCTCAAGAGAAACCTGTTTGAGTTTGCTGGAGCATTCATCATTAGGGTATTGCATCAAGTGTCCTTGACATTCACTGCTCTATGCCTCCTGCATCTTCCTCTTTAATTATTTTAATACTTGTGATAAAACAACAGAAAGACCTGTCTGATTTACCTAGAAAGAACAGAGTGCATAGAGATATCATAATGGATTGGTTTTGGACTATGTTTCTTCGCTTCTCTCTAAACTTTTGTACTTAAACCTGATGTTCAAAGGTAGGAGTATATGAGCTTTCAGGTTTTTAAGTGTAAGCAAGAATTCTGTGTTCTGAATGTCTAAAAACTGAAGACACGCAGAAAGGGAGATTGTGAAATTGTTATTCACTTTGAACTGTTATTAAGAATAATTTTTCAAAGCTTGGACAGAAAAACCTCTTTAATCGTTGAAAAAGCAGTGACATGCTAGAGGGGGATTTGAGTTAAAATAACACATATGCTCTTTTCATTTAAATATACAAAATAAGCTTCTTTGTAATCATTTTATTTATTGTTAAGTTTGATTATCATAAGATTGCATTTCCATATTTTAAAAGTGCACTGATTTGAAAATCAATAAATCACTGATTGTTGCAAAGAGCTTATAGATTCTGCCGAAATGATATCTTTCATGAGTAGCTTAAAAATGAGGGGTGAGAATCGTTGCTGGATCTCAGAGCTGAAAAAAAAAAAAACAAAAAAACAAAACAAAAAAACAAACAAACAAAAAAAAACCAAAAAAACAAAAAAAACGAAGCCAGAGTCAAAGGATTGAATTTGTGCTTCTTTTCTTGGTAATAAAACTGAACATATTTCAAAGTTTTTATCATATAGTGAGTCCTTCAGGGACCTGTTAGTCAATAGTCAATACTTCAGCCATTGGTGAGAATGTCGTGGAGCAGCAGTCCTGTGAAAGAGAAGCGCAGGAAATGCCATCTTGATGACCTTTATGTAAGAATTTGAACAGCAAAACTCCAACATTTTAGCTTGAGATAATGCTTAGAGCTTTAAATACTTGCTACTAGTACACTCTGCAAACTTGGATTTCGCTTTGTGTTATTGCTGTCCATGTGGTCTGCAAGTATCTAATGGATCTTTTGTGTAAAATTTCTCAGTGATCATTAGATGTAACATGGATACATGCATGACCTTCCCTAAGATGGAATATCTGAAGACCTCATAGAGCTAAAGGGTCAAGGCAGAAAGACATGCCTAAAAGAACTGGTTCAGGGCCTGGCATTTACCCTACGTAAATATTAAGCAGGGTAAGATAATTCTGGTAATTGCTGATCTTTTCTTCTGACATGAGGGTAAAGTGCTCATGCTTGGCTCTCATACACTTGATGTGACCACAGGGAGGAAGTTGTCTGTGTTGCTTTTTTTCTTCCTATCAGCTGGAAGGAATCATTTAGTTTGTCTTGCCTTTAAAAAAACAAAAAACAAACAAAAAACAACAACAAAAACAAACAAAACCAAAACCAAAAACCCGTGTTCTTCTGTAGACAGCTTTTGCATCCCCTTTCTCTTTTTATTCCCAGTGTATCTGGAATCTGAACACAAACAAAAAAAAAATGTTTTCAGGATATCCATTTATATTGAAGTCTAAAATGAGAAAGAGCAGCAATATTAAGAGGTGCATGTTCCTTGTGCACGTACTTCAACTACTTTGCTTTAAGGTTCATTTTATGTACCATTATCCCAGTAGCATGTCATATAATAATTCCCACAGCATTCTCCTTGAGAAACTGGCTGCTCTTGGCCTGGACTGGCGTACGTTTAGCCACGCCCAAAGAGTTGTGGTGAATGGAGTCAAATCCAGTTGGAAGCCGGTCACTAGTGGAGTCCCCCAGGGCTCAGTACTGGGGCCAGTTCCTCTTTAACATCTTTATCGATGATCTGGATGAGGGGATCGAGTAAGTAAGGGGATCAGTAAGTTTGCAGATGACACCAAGTTAGGTAGGAATGCTCTGCAGGAGAATCTGGATAGGCTGGACCAATGGGCCGAGGCCAACTGTATGAAGTTCAACAAGGCCAAGTGCCGGGTCCTGCACCTGGGGCACAACAACCCCAAACAGAGCTACAGGCTGGGAGATGAGGGGTTAGAAAGCTGCCTGGCAGAGAAGGATTGGGAGTATTGGTTGATTGTTGGCTGAATATGAGCCAGCAGTGTGCTCAGGTGGCCAAGAAGGCCAGCAGCATCCTGGCTTACATAAGAAACAGCGTGGCCAGCAGGGCTAGGGAAGTGATTGTCCCGTGTACTCAGCTCTGGTGAGGCCGCACCTCGAGTACTGTGTTCAGTTTTGGGCCCCTCACTACGAGAAGGACATGGAGGTGCTCAAACGAGTCCAGAGAAGGGCAACAAAGCTGGTGAGGGGTCTGGAGAACAAATCTTATGAGGAGCGGCTGAGGGAGCTGGGATTGTTCAGCCCGGAGAAGAGGAGGCTCAGGGGCTACCTTATCGCACTCCACAGGTACCTTAAAGGAGGCTGTAGCGAGGTGGGGGTTGGTCTATTCTCCCACATGCCTGGTGACAGGGCGAGGGGGAATGGGCTAAAGTTGCACCAGGGGAGGTTTATGTTGGATATCAGGAAGATCTTCTTTACTGAAAGGGTTGTTAGGCATTGGAATAGGCTGCCCAGGGAAGTGGTTGAGGCACCATCCCTGGAGGTCTTTAAAAGACATTTAGATGTAGAGCTTAGTGATATGGTTTAGTGGAGGACTTGTTAGTGCTATGTCAGAGGTTGGACTCGGTGATCTTGGAGGTCTCTTCCAACCTAGATGGTTCTGTGATTCTGAAATAACTGTTGGTAGAGCACTGGCCACATTTGTCCTGTTACTGTCAAGCCACTGAAAGATTTCAAAATAGTAAAGTTCTTAATTCAACAAATTTTATCTCATTGTCTATTTTGAGGTTAATAATCAGAGTTATTTTTCTAAACAGAATTCAAACCTTGAATTGATAGTCCCTTGGAATCTCAGAAGGGGATCTCCTGTAATTTAGAGTACAACTGGTTGAGAGTCTGGCATAATAAGGTTCAAAAGCACTGTCTTCTGAGGGTACCAAATATGCTGTGACTGGAATCTAAAAAAGAATATTATTTATTTTCATTTTGCACATTAGAACAAGGAAACATAAAGCAAGTATCTTGACAGGAAATCTGTTGTGAAACTAGAAAATAAAATACCATCCTGCTTACTCTTGGTCCCTTGCCCTCAATTGTAGAGCAGTGTTCCATTGTTGATGGCAGGGACAGTTCTTGAACTGATGTAAAATATGGCATACATTTGTGTAACATTTGTTTAAGGTCTAGCTGGGAACGAGTAGAGAGGAGCGTGCATCTCTGTCATCACATCCCTCATCAGCTACTGCGTACACTGCTATACACTGTCTCTGATTTTATGTGAGATTAATTCCTAGCATTTGCTGCCATCTCGATGGTTTTCACTACAGAAAGAAATGTAGATATTAACATCAACTGTTCATTGTGTGGTAATGCTCTTAGTAGCCCTGATGGTTTATTATAGTTCATGACTCTTAGTAGGAATGTTAGCTTAAACACCAGAGAAGTCAGTGTTCATATTTTTCAGTATATGCCATACTTAGCAAGAGATGTCAGGGATAAATTGATTGTTGATACTTGATTTGTATGGATCAGTAGCCGTTGTTGTAAAATGTCCGAGGTAACATTTACAATGCAAAGGAATAAAAGAAACTATTGGCACGCTACTACATATGAATCGCAGAATTTCTTTGGCAAAGACTACTTAATGGGTCACAGCGGTAAGCACTAGTCTGTAAACTGTCATATCCATCAACAGGTGACACTTTGTTCTCATTTACTTCCACTCTGCAGTGCTGAAACAAGAATTAATCAGGTAATGCTATCATTGAGAGTGTTAGAACTACTCTAATTACTTTTCTTCTGAAAAATATATTTTGGAAGCCATTCTGCAGGTTTATACTACCCCTTAGAGGTAAATGAAAGGATGCAGTGCAGCTTAACAGAAGGATGTTCTGAAATCATTTTCTCCTTTAAAGTGCCCCAGATTTTTTCGTTTTACTCTGTCCCTTATGCCTTTTCTACTGATGTCAGGGGACTGTGAATATTCAGAGAAGCTAATTTTTATTGGTATTATTGACTGCTTTACAGATGTGGTAAGCTGTCATGAAGAGTAAATTATCACCCAGGAAATTTTTGATCAACAGCAAAAAAAGTGGTGGTAAAATGTAAATATTTTACAACAAGAAAACTGGCAAGAGGTGGAAAGATTTAGTGCAGAGCAGCACAGCTTCAAGTAGATGCAGAGCTCGGTGCCGTCGGCTAGGCAGGACTGGCTCCATGAGGACTTGGGGATGGTAGAGATGTGTTTTAAAATAAGTGGGCATGGAAGAGTGGAGATTAAACCTTGGGATGTGGAAATGTTTTAGAAACATTAAAAATGCAACCATTAAGCTATAATTCCTTCTGGTGCTATGATAGCAGTTAGGAAAATCTAAACTGAGAATATGTTTAGTTTGTTTCCATATTTAACCCCAATTACCCTTTGCTGGGGAGTTCTCTTTAACATTCAATTCCTCATCTCACTTTTTAGCTTCTGTACGCCTTATTTTTCCCCCACTACATAAATTGCAGCAGGTGCACAGAATTGAAGACATTACAATTAAATGTAATCAAATATTTTAGGCACTAATGAACAGCTCCAGGAAAACAAGTCAAAAGAAAAAAAAAAAAAAAAAAAGCCTTTAAGTGAGAGGATTTTCAAACACCCAAGGCACCATAGGGCCAATTAAGGGAGTAAGACACCAGGACACATACTGGCATTAATTATCTCTGAGTTCAGGGAAATAAAAAATAAAAGCAACAATTATCATAATAAATCTCCACACAGTGCTTGTAAGTTGTGCTAATCTACAACACACCTGGGTTTCAGAGATTTAAGGCACGGAGGTGGGTATTCGCTCGGCGAGTACTGACTTCACAGAGGGGCTCGTGGGACGCGCGCCTTTTCTCTGCTTTCCGACTCAGAGCGGGGTGAGGTGGCTGTCCGGCTGCCCCACAGCTCTGGCCCGTACGGCTCAGATGCGCCCTGGAGTGAAGCACTACAGACCAGATTCAGACAGCAAGTTAAAAGTTAGCGCTGCTCAGGCTGTAGTTTTTCCTTCCCCCCTTCTCTCTCACTCTCGGTTTTATTATCACACCCGTAACGACAGTTTTCACAATGGCAGTATCAGCCTGCCTATTTGAAATACCTTGAGTCCTTCTACTTCTCCTTTATTCAAGGCCAGAAGGAATCAAACTAAAGGGACAAATATTTCCTGTGTATTATAAGAGTTTCTTTAAATGTGTGGATGGAAGAAAAGGCAAGATACATACAAAGCTAGACAAAAATAAATTTTTAAGTTATTTAAAAGTTGAACTTTGATGGATGTTTGATCCAGCTGGAAGCTGCTCACACTGAAAATGTAGAAGAATGGCGTAGCATGTTCTGGGCTGTTGGTTTTATTTCAACATTAGATAAAAATAATGGTTTTCATTGAAGCATTGTGTGGCTGTTCAGTTACATCTGGAGGGTAAATAGTATTTACACCAACCTCCACATGTACTAGAAAAAAAAAAAATACAAAAACCCTAAATGAACAATATGACTTCAAATTTATCAGTCATGTGATGTTTTAATATTAGTCTTGATTAGCCTACCTTGAAGAAGGAGAACAAAGGTGATTTATTTACCCATTATTTTCTTTCCCTCCATATCTGCTAATTACATTTTCATGCCTTTAATAGAAGTCCCTTGGGCAGTTCTTCATATTCAGAAGGTATTTTGTACAGTGAAGGCACTACCAAAAGTGACAATTTAGGAATGGGCCAGTGAAAATGAGGGGCTGGAAGTAGTTTGTGTGCAGTATATAAGATTTAAAGAAGACACTTCTAACAAACGAACTGGAAGGTAATCTAGTTATTAAAGTGGCTATATCACAGAAGGAATCTAATTAGGGCCTAATTATAGGGTACTTAGTTTTGAGACAGTCAAAGCAAAAACCACAGTTTGGACTGTGTCTTAACAACACAAAATACCCCATCAAAGTTTTAGTTGATGTGGTGCAAGGCAATCTAAGAGCACAAGCAGTGTAGTATTCTGTGGAGTTTAGAAGGGTTTTTGCCCAGATTTGGCAACTGGTCAAGGAAATGCCAAATGGAACTTAAAATAATGAAACGTCAGGAGAACTAATTTGAATTGAATATGCAAATTTTGGTGTTTAATGTAGCTGACACCTCTTGGAAAAAAACAAACAAAGAAAAACTCTAAAGGTAATAGTAGATAGTTGAGATATCTACTGATTTTTCAACATTCAGCAGTGTGTTACCTTCTCTTTTATTCTCCTTGCGTTTCTTATGAATATATGGCTACCATATTCCCTTAACCCTTGCTATCGCAGAGGCCAGGTAAATATGGTACCTGCTTCACTCCTTCCAAGATGCGCTGTCAAAAGGAGGTAGATGTGCCTTTATTTAAGTGATGGTGCTTAAGAAAAAGCATTGTTACAGTGGGAAACATCTTCTGAGAGGGCTCCAAGTCTTGCTGGGAAGTACTGATGTAAAAAAAAAATGCAGCAAAAGCAAGGCCTCTAGTGCCAAGATATAATCATATAGGTAGTACTGCCGAGAATATATATTTTCTTTAATTAATATTAGAGACTTAATATTATGTAGTGCTGCAGCTATATCCCAAATACCATTGTAATTAATCTAAGTTCGTACTCTAGTAGTATTTGTACTGAAATCAGTGAAGGTGTTCCACAAGAAAGATGCTACCGAATGAGAGAAGAGCTGTTCTGCTCTTAGAGAGGCATGTTGGATGTACAGTAACTGATGGCATGTGAAACACTGGACTTTTCCTTCTTTCCACACAAGTTCCTAATAGCAGCATGAGAGAACATGTAGTGAAACTGCCTTGAATTTACAATTATTTGAAAAGTTACTGCTTTATACTTGTGGAAAGTCCAAGAAGCTGACAGTCCTGGGCAACAAAACTGTTTTCTTGACTCTCTTTTGACAACAGTGACAGACTTTTGGGGAAGGTTTTAGAGAATTCTTTGTGTTGTTGAATATTGCTCAGGGAATAGCAATTTCTGCTGAAATTTTGTGCATAGGGTAACCCATGTGTTTAACTGGAGGCTACTTACCTTGTGGGTGGGAAAGGATCATGATCTAAATCTTTTTCAGGTGTGAGAATCATGCCTCTATTTTTCCAATGTAAATCTTTTTTTTTTTTTTTTTTTTTTTTTTTTTTTTCTCTGTCTTGCCAGTTATTCAATCGTATGGTTTAGGTAGTTTAATGACCACCTGCATACAAAAATAGAGGGTATGCCAGAAAAAAAAACATAAAACAAGAGGATATAAATAAACCGTGAGTCTTATAATTTTTTTTTTCTTCTGTCTTTGTTTCTCACTTTCACTTTTCCTTGTGATGTTTTAATTTTACAATGAAATGTCACTTTTTCATGACCCTATTCCTACTGCTTTGGGAAAGAGGCTTATTTTTGTTTCCACTTATTTTCTCTGGTACCAACCACTGTATCTTTGAGAACCTCTAAATTTGAGGGAAATAATCAGGATACTGCTCTAAGCTGGTAAGCTTCTAGCTCTGCTATTTGGTAGGGAGATGAGTTATGCTCATTACAAAATTGACAGGAAAACCAGGATCTGTGGTCCTGCCTCCATACGTCCCTCTCTGCCTCGTACTCTACATCATGCAGAAGATAAACCAGTCATGCTGCTCAGGAGTAAGTTCAAGTAGTAACAGATGACACACAGCTTGTAATTTACTTAGCCTGCTAATGAAAAAAATGTTGAGTTCCTCTGGGAGCTATTAAGAATAGCTCAAAAGAGATGAATCTATACAAGAAAACATTCAGACTTTTGTGGGGTTTGCTTTGTCATTATCTGAAACTATCTTCTTCAGAAAATCTCAAGGCATTATGCTCTCATATTTCAAAGATGAAGCATCTTGAAGTCTCATTTTGAAAAGGTATTTCTATATTCAACGATTAAAATAATAATTAAAAAAAATGAGAGGTTAAATGTCTGAAAATATAGCATAATATTTCAGTTGGAAATACATAATTTGGAGATACATATGCTTTTTGTTTCAGTTTGACAAACTGAAAAATATGAAACCGAGCTGGCTTCAGTGTTCAAAATGTGATACAGTTTGAAACTATTCTAAGAGGCATTTGATGTTTTTGCAGTATGAAACAAATCTATAGTTTAACTTTTGATTAAACTGGTGTGGAAAGATGGCTTTCGTTATGTAATTATACATCTTAAAGGTATAAATTATTTTTATTTTCAGAAGAATACCACTTCTGAAAATGTCTTGCAGTGTGTCATCTGGAAAAGAAAGGTACTTACATTCTGGAAGAAAAAATAAAAACAGAAATTGCAAAATTCAAGAGAGAAAATTGTACAAACCTTTAAAATATTCAGCTAACAATCATTCCTCATGTTGCCAACGTTTATTTACCATTTCTTGGCTGGGCCACAGAGACAGACTCTCAGATTGCCTGCACCCCTGGTTTCTGACATTAGGCTCTTCAGATTGCAGTGGCACACTGCTAAAATTGTAACCGAGCTTTAGTTTATCAGTCAGTGTTTAAAAATGGGTGCTATGAGTTACACATCCATCTGCTGCTGTATGTGACCAGCGACAGTCTGATGTTCTGTTACAAGTTTAGCACCTCTGTGATCCCGTGTGAGTGATCCCAGTGTCACTCGGCCCGCTTTGGATAAATGCATTCTTATGCATGCAGCTAAGCCGGGGTTGTTACAAATCTCATGCTTTGGCTGCATGGAGGTATCATTTGAAATCAGTTGTTGTTCAAGTTCCATAACATTCTCTAGTTCAAAAAAGCAAACAAACAAAACCATTCCTGTCCAGTAGTGTAGAATTGAAGTTTCTTCATATCCTTTCCATAGCTATTGCTTCCCTGTCTTCCTGAGCAACTCTTGTTGTCAACCAGGTGTGGTTAATCTAAGGAACACTTATCAAAGTTTTGATTATTTTTTTTTCTTTCTTAAAGCAAGTAATGATGTCATTAATATAGGGGTTTCTTTAAGAAAGAAATGTGAAAGCAACATCAAGGTACTGTTTGCTTTATCTTGTTGGTTTTGAAAACATTAACCTCAGTTCTGGTCTGCATCATGCCTGCTTTCAGAGTAGGATGTCTTATCTGGGAAAGAAAAATGCTGTGGAATACACTTGTGCAATCTAAATATCTAATAATAGTCTACATAAATAGATGTTTCTTAACATTTTAAATGAATCTCAATTCTGTTAGAATTGATTTAAAACATTCTTTGCATTTCAGCTCTATCCTTATGTGTATTTTTCTTTTTAACACTACCTACATTATTTTTAACAAAACCTCTGGAAAATTAGTATCCTTGCACTTCTGAAATGCAAACTAAAACGGCAGTGTTTATAACAGAACCTCTCTTTAGTCTAGCAAAACTCAGGTATAGGGACCTTCAGCTTTTGGTGATTGCAGTATTTCCTAAAAGAGTGTGTGATCATTTCTAGTGCCATCATAGTCATTACATGGGTGTATATGGCATAAAAGACTGCGATACTTTAAACAGTAGATGATTGTCCTTAGAACAAACATTTACAAAAGGAAATTCCCAAGAAGCTTCAGCTGGAGGAATAAATACCACGAAACACGTAGTGTCAGAAATGTGCTTTCAGAATTGTCCTCAGTCCCACATGATGCAGTTATCGCTTGCAGTGCAGCTGTACTGGATGCTCCATAGGCTGTCTCTTTGCTCACGCAGCATTTGGATGATATGCTTGGATAGTTGCATAGGCAAGTACAAAGCAGAAAGGCTGGGGAGAAAAAAAAAAAGGTGGTAGTAACAACACTTGGCATTGTTCTTGGCATTATTAGGCAAGGGTTTTGTTTGTCTTTTAAACTAAAATTCTTACTTCAAAGGAATATTTATTTTACTATGATACTATTATGCTCAGAACAGCACTGCTTGTGAGGTATTCTCTTTAGCAAACTTGGAAATATATATATATTTTTCAAATTCTATAGCGTTGTGACTGGGGAAACTCTGATAGGAAGAATTTGAGTTTTTTAAATCCTCTGACGGAAAAGAAACTAAACCCACCCTTCTCTGCCTCGTCCTAGATGAGTACTTGAACTGCAAATGGAGAGCACAATCATCTTTTTCACTTAGTAGTGTTTGCAAGACCCTTTCTGCAAAACCTGGTTTCAAGCTGTGAGCTAAAAGGGAGGAAAAAAACACTAAATAGTGTTTGGTGTAGCTGAAGCCAGATGATGGGGTTTAGAGGAACACTGTCACCCATGTAGTCACAGCAGGAGCCAAGCCTCACCTAGTCACTCTGCCTGCAGCCTTACATATAGCCCTCTGCTTGGGGTCTGAGCTCTGGGGGAACTTTGACTGATAATTCTGAATGATGTAAGAATCCACAATGATCTTTTCTCAAACTGTTTATCCCTAGCAAACACATGGGACAGCATCCAAATGAACATATTTTAGCAACTTATCAACAAGTAAATAGTTGTGTTTTCTTTTGCTGTCTGTGACTAGTTCTTTATTTTAACTTTCAGAAGGTATATTTTAAAAGGTTTCAGGACTTTACACACCCTTTAAAAATTAAAATTTGAGCCCCACAACTTTTAACCCAATACACTACTGTCTCTCCTGTGTCTATTTTAAAATGTATTTTAAATGTATTTTAAAATGTATGCATAGGCTGTTCTTTTCAGAATATGATGCATCTGCTCTTTGTGTGTATATTAGAGAATTTAAAAGCTCATGATTCTTTCACAGTGAAGCCAAGATTTATAGAAGCCAATTCTTTTTTATTTCCAAAACGATTCATACCTTAATAATTGTTATGAAACTTCCTCATTTTTCATTTGGAAGCTTCCCAAAAACAGGATTACAAGCAGGTTGGATAACGGAGACAACAGGCCAGCAACAGATCAGCAGGTAACTTCCCAGGCCTGCACATCTTTGCTAAGGAACACAAAGATGTTGGTTAGCTGCCTCTGGCTTCTGATTTGTTTAGGAGAAAATATCCATACGAAAGAGTGCTCGTTTGGTGTAGAAGCAAGCATGAAGAAAGAAACCATGAAGATGATTTAGCTTTGTTTGTCTCTAGTGTATTGCATCTAGAATGCTTCTGCATATGCGCCATTTCTGTTAACAAGATTTGAGTTTGTGCCCACCCCTTGATTACACTTCAGTGTTACTTTAAATAATTTTTCACATTTTACATGTATTTAATTAATCTTATAAAGTCCCTGTATTGTTTCTAAATAACTCCTGTAAATGTTTTAAAATAAAACTGCAAAAGTTGAAACCAAATATTCAGATTTTACAAGGATTGTTTTGATTGCTTCTCTCAGGCTAAAAACCAAAAAAGTAGATTTTTTTGTGAATAGCCTAGCTCTAGTCCTCATCTCTCTGTTGTAATATGTTAGCATCATAAATATAATTGAATTTCATATATCACAGAATCAAAGTATTGTAGGGGTTGGAAAGGACCTCGATAGATCACCGGGTCCAACCCCCCTGCCAAAGCAGGTTCCTCAGAGCAGGCTGCCCAGGTAGGTGTCCAGATGGGCCTTGAATATCTCCAGAGAAGGAGACTCCACAACCTCCCTGGGCAGCCTGTTCCAGTGCTCCGTCACCCTCACCGCGAAGAAGTTCTTTTGCATGTCGGTGCGGAACTTCCTGTGCTCCACCTTGTGGCCATTGCCCCTTGTCCTGCCCCCACAAACCACTGAGAAGA
>CM021709.1:2916692-3153930 GCA_011074415.1 Stictonetta naevosa
TAGAGCAGGCTGCCCAGGTAGGTGTCCAGATGGGCCTTGAATATCTCCAGAGAAGGAGACTCCACAACCTCCC
Source organism: Stictonetta naevosa (assembly GCA_011074415.1). Classification (NCBI taxonomy): domain Eukaryota; kingdom Metazoa; phylum Chordata; class Aves; order Anseriformes; family Anatidae; genus Stictonetta; species Stictonetta naevosa. Next base: position 2,916,766 of record CM021709.1, read on the forward strand.
TGGGCAGCCTGTTCCAGTGCTCCGTCACCCTCACCGTGAAGAAGTTCTTTCACATGTTGGTGCGGAACTTCCTGTGCTCCATCTTGTGGCCATTGCCCCTAGTCCTGTCCCTGCAGGAGGGGACTGAGAAGAGGTTGGCCTAATCCCTCTGTCTCCCACCCCTCAGGTGTTTATACACATTGATGAGATCCCCTCTCAGTCTTCTTTTCTCCAGGCTAAACAGACCCAGGTCTCTCAGGCTTTCTTCATAGGGAAGATGCTCCAGGCCCCGTATCATCTTTGTGGCCCTCCGCTAGACTCCTTCCAGGAGAGTACTCTTCAATTAACTGAGCAGTTATTAGAATTCATATTTTTGATGATGATGATTTAATTTCCAGACTCAAAATTAATATTTAAGCACAATTTGCACTTGCATTTGAAGCTCTGTTTCCTTTCCTCCCCCACACGCTCAGAAAGCCCCCCCAGTTATGATTCTCAGTATGTTCATTTTTATCCTGGCTCCTGGAGAACTATTTTTACAGTTCTGTGCCACCTCTGTAACTCATTATCAAATAAAAGTTCATAAGCTCTTTATATGCAGGTGTAAGATTATGTGCACTGTCTTATTGTTGATAGCATTAATGTCTGAGAGCTGGAATTGATAGATACGATGTTGCTGAGGATTTACTGTGGAGAGATCTTTATTAATAGTGTATCCAAACATAATGAAAAATCATAATCTTAGCTTCTCATGCTCTTTGCTTTCATCTAGATCTCTGCAAAGCCTAAGCAAAGATTTTATGCTCAAGCAAACAGAGTTCTTCAGATCAGGCTTTTTGCAAGAGCGGAGCAGCAGCTGAGGAGGGGGACCTTTTCATTTGATGATGGACTTTTTTTTTTTTAAAAAAAAAAAAAACAAACAACAAAACTCTCTTCATTTCTCCCAGTCTTTGTGTCATCCCTGCTCCCCCCGTCCCCATGCTCTTTGGCATATGCTTTCTTCTAATAAAATGCTATGACATCTTGACTGGTGATTTCACTATGGATTTTTGCTCTAACAAGAACCTGTTTGGAAATGAAAATCCCTTTCTTCCCATCAGAAATTATCAGTAGTAGAGCCAGAGGCTGACATTTGAGGAGTGCACTAATAATGAAATGAATTAAGGCGGTTTTCCCCTAAGATATTTCAGTGCATGCATGTGTAAATTACAAACATTGTGTTTGTTTGGGTGAGAGGTGTTAGAAGCTCTCTCTGCTCAGAACATTTCTGCAGTTAAGACTCCTGAACTTTGATTTTCTTTTTCAAAACTAGCTGTGCTCTTTGAAAGCAAAGATGTGACCGATTAACCTCTGCGGCTGTGAGTTGTGTTGTGTTCTTTATATTCAGACAGGAAGGGGACTGTTCAGGAGATCAGTATGAAGTGAAGTGCATCCCCATTTGAGGGCACCCACAGACTTGCACAACATCAGAGAAATGAGGCCTGACAAGAGTGTGCTATGCAATACAGTTTCACTTTCCCCCTATTTTTTTATTTTTTATTTTTTTAGGATCTGCTATCTACGACAACTAAAAGTTGTGCTTGCTGGAATCATGCTGTACCTCTTACTCCCTTGTGACAGGGCAAAATACATGTGTTTCTTTTTTGTATTCACAATGCTGAGAACACTTTTGATCATTCATTTAATGTATGTTACTTAGGGGCTTATGGGGAATTTGGATCAAGGACATTGTGTATGTGAAATGTAATGCTTGTAATAAATCAGAACTTCTATATGCAAACATCTAAGCCTGTACAAAACCTGTCTTAAAACTTAGGCAGACCTCCATATCTGTAAAGTTTCATATGTAATGAATTGTACGTAAACCCATTCTTGGAGTGAGTATGCACATTGCAACCGTTAGACTGAAAATCATTTTTTCATACAACAATGGAATAGGTAGAAAAAAATCTTTTATTCCTTCTAAAAGGTGTCTTTGCACTTAAAAGCATTTTCACAGTTATTTCAGGTTGGTCAATACCAGTCTGACTAATGCTTCTCAGATATAGTGGTTGTTTTAAAATAGAGAGTGTAAGAGGTAGAAGAAAGATTATTAAAATGCACTAAAAATAATCTTTCTAATAAAATGAGAAATCAGCTTTTACAAAAGGGCAGGGGGGAACAGAAAGGTCTGGCAAATAACAGAATAAAAGCAATTTATTTTATATTTTTTTTATGGAACTCTGCAGCTTGTTCATTTCAAGCAAGTGTCTCAAAGCGTCCTTTTAAAATATCACCAACTGCTAAAATCGAATACTGTCATTTTATTGTAGTAACCATAGGTTTTCTGATTTCATAATTGGCTTGGCTAGGGAACTAACCTGTAGGGATTTTACCAGTAGCTATTCTTATAAATTTTTTAATAAATCCCACAGATTGAGTACAGTAAATAATAAATGACACAGTGCTAGTTAAGTCAATATTTAATTTAATAAAGATTTTGGGAAACTACCATATTACATGCACATATTACTGTGGTTCTTGCTTAAACAAAAAAAAAGCTAGATTTTGTTTACAAACGTGAAAGGAACAAAATTTGTAAGGTAATTCTTTTAGTGTTTAGTTCATATTAGCATTTCTGAACTTCAGTGTAATGGAGTATGTGATGGGGGTGTGCTGTCCAGAGGAAGCCCCATATATTTTTCTGAAGCTATAACTAAGTCTCAGATCTGTCCAATTGGTATCAATTCCTAAGGATTTACAGATTGATTCAGCAAGTGTGTAAGCATATATTCAGCCACAATGTAACTTCAATATGATTTAAATGTATTTAAGTACTTTATCAGATAGAGACAAACTTAAGGTATGCATAAGATTAAGTAGAAGTTATTTTACAACTAATTGATTTGCTGAACTGTCCTTCAGCATAAATATTGTCAAGAACTTTGTTTATGAACATATTGACAAAGTACCAAGAGTTTCCTTCTTTCACCAATAAGTTAAAACATTTTTCATACAAGTCTCGTTAGGCAATAGTGTGTATACCTGCATGTAAGACTTAGTGAAAAACCCAGGAGTGGGAAGAGTGAATCAGGAATGATTGCCTTTTTAATTTTTTTATTTCTATGACAAAGGTTGTTCTGTTTGTTTGTTTGCTTTAAATAAAATCTTCCAACGAGTATTCCTAATTTAATTATTGACATGATAACATGAATGTGAAGGGGTTTACAGATTTTTGAAACACCACAAAGAAATATGCATGTTTCCTATGATGCTGTAGGTCCTGATAATTAGCATGCACCTGGTGAAGACATGGTTACTACCCCCCACAACTCCTAGTTCTCTTTCCTATTATTCCACAATTTACAAACCCTGATTATGTTTGCCATTTTATTATTTATGTATCACTTAGTTGAGTATCATTTGAGTACTTCAAGAGAGAGAAAAAGGAAGCAAACACTTAAGAAAAACTGTACCGAAGCTACAGGCTGGAGAGCTGACATCTCAAAGTAGAAAGATTTATGTGGTCTATGACAGAAATTTAGCTTTTCTACGCAGGTATTAATCAGCCAGGTCTAGTCCTAATGTTTCCATATGGCACCACCAATTATGCACCAAAGTACAAGATCTGTACTGGTCCAGATAAAAACAGGTGAATTAAAACTGTAGGGAGGAAAAAGAAAATTCTATGAGGAGGATCAGGAAAACTTAAAGTCAGCCTTTTCTGTCTGGAGAGATATTTTCTGAAAGCTGTAGTTTAAAATAGGATGATAATATTAGTTTGATGTTTTTTTGTTTGTTTGTTTTTGATGTTATTTGTAGTAAATAGCAAAGAAGGGTGACTTTTTTTTTTTTTTTTTTTTTTTCCAGAAAGTTGCATTGCCTAGCAATTTGACAATTTAGCGTGCACATGGAAAGGTACAACACACTATGTCAGCTGAGCATTGTCTCCTGAATTTGAGCAAATATGCCTGTTGATTTCTGTGAACACTGTCTTAGAAATGAGACAATTAAATGCGTCCAAGAGATAAAATATATAAAACAGTATCTCCATACTTTCAGATGAAAAAAAATGTTTTAAAGCATACATGTTTTTTTGTTGTTTTTGTTTTTGTTTTTTTTGTCTGCATGTTTTATTTGCCCCATGTAAATGTCAAGGCTTTTAAATAGTTGTCATTTTGTTTATTTCTGAAGTGGTCTCATTGGTCTTATTCGTTGTCAATCTTTACTGTTATCACTGTTGAAGACAATCTGTATACTTTTTTTAATCTGTAAAAACATTTATTCTTATATTTCCCATTTGCATTTTGGTTTTGATTTTTTTTTTTTTCCTTTCAGTTTTCATAGTCCTTCCTGTTTCCCTCCTTTTTTTCTTTCCTGACATCCATCTGATGAAAAAGATCCTGTGCTTTAGATGATATCCCATTGTAAAATGTATTAAACACCTGATTCTGGATGACTGTATGTTATCCAAGGTGTAAATGAAGAATATTGTGTATAGGTCTTGAGTATGCTTCAGCTCAGCATAGCCAGTTATGTGCCCCTCACTTCCTGTGATTCCTACTGAGCATTTGGATACCTGATTCTAGGAAAGCAGTTAAGCATTATAGTAACATTTATTGCATGATTAAAACCAGGTTCTTACTACAAGCTAACACAAAGCTGTCTGTAGCACTGCTAGATATACCTGTATGCATTGCTGTTTGTATCTAGAGTGACAGAATTTTCACCTAAGGCATTTAGTGACCTGAAGGTAACCAAGCCCATCACTGTTAAAAACAAGTGCAACTTGTTATGTGTTGCAGTTCCAAAATGATGTATTCTCTAATTATTAATCAAATAGTGTCCAAAAACCCCACACTGAGTATTTGTAATCCAAACCTTACTGACTAGTACTTACGGGACTATCTTCAGTGACTTCAGTAAAAGATGTCTTTGACAATTAGCCATCATTTCTGGTTAACATAGTATCTGAAATGCCATCAGATAAATGTTCAGAATGAAATACCACACAAGGAGACTTGATAAACATTTCTTCGGAGCTGTCAGGCTCAGCACTGTAATGGATGCGTCACACACTCGGTATCTTGTTATGAGCAGAAAGGGACATGCACCTTATGTGTGAAGCCAAGAATTTAATAGCCTAACAGTCCACAACTTATTAGTGTGTTTACGGTAATGTATGTTCATAGTCTGTGTAAGCACAGAAAAATGTCAATAATACAGTTGAAGTGGTTATACAGAAAACCATTCTGTTACCTACTGATTTTCTTTGGTTCATTTCTTGTGCTTCTGATGTTGCCCTGGGTATTAGGGCTGACAGTCGCCGTTGTGGGGAGGAAGGAGTTACAAAAAGCTGTCAACATCCTAAAGCTTTGGTCAGGAGAGCTGTGATGCTAGTGATGAAGGTTTCTTTCTCCTTTCTTTTGGGAGACCTTTGATGTTACCAGTTTCCTCCTCCTTCTGACTTTTAGGGTGAATTTGGGTTTGTTTTTGTAACACATAATCTGCTTATGTACTTCTTTCCATTGGTTTCCCTGGTCAGTCTTTCTGTTCCCTTTGTTTTTTCTAATACTTCTTTTACTGGAATAATGCAAGGTGGTACTCCTGAACTGATCGGTGTGATTTGTGCTTATGTCCTGGGGCCTCTGTCCATACGTCTATGTATTCTTCCACAGAACACTTTTACTAGAATTATGTAGCTCTTTCACTCCACTCTAAATTAGCCACTTGTCATCACTATAAGCTAAAGCTAACTAAAACTAATTCAGGGAACAATTACCAGATTCCTAGACAATCGATGCTTCTACTGTACAAGGAAAAAACGTATGAGGCTCAAACAAACCCAAAGTATTGGGATCCTGCACTGTTAGGGCAATACAAAGCCTGTGGCCTTTCACTAGTAATCAGAGAAATGGTGTCTCTTGGGCTACAAGGTCTTTCTGCTAGGTCTGAACTCATTTATTCGTGGTTTTTGTATGAAATCATGGAGCCAAAATGCTTGTGTCAAGTCCATTAAACACCGGAGATAAACATAAGCTGGGGGCACTATTGTTGCTAAATCTGACAAAACTTGAAATTTAAAACAGTAGCTGTTATTTTATAAATTCAGAATACAGATACGTATATGAAAACTTTTTACAATATGAGACATTCAGTCACAGGTCAAAGCTAAGAGTTTAAATTCTTTAAAATACAAAATACTACTTTTATTTCTTGATAAAACCTATGTTTCAACATAGGAAGAAATCTTTTCCATTTGATTAATTGCTCGAGCACAGTTTTTCTATTCTATACCTTAAAATATGGCAAGCATAATCAGCAGCAAGCTGACATTACTGAAGTTATTTATTTGCTTTTTTTAAATAACATTTTTTCTTGTCTTTATGGATCTTTAAAAATACAGCTATTAAGTATTGGGAGGTCAAGATATCAAATAAAATAGCAGGCAGCCCTGAAGTCCTTCAGGAGGGTTCAGCCTGTGGGAGACGTTATGGCTACAGTCTCCTGCAGCAAAAGCTTTTGCTCTCAACACATCAGTTACTCAGCTCAAATTTTCTTTCAGTGTTAACTCAAATCCTTCATATCAGTATTGCATTTTAATATCATCTTTCTGAAGAAAGAGAAGACCAGGCCAGAGTTAAATATACCAGTTAGTGTGAACAGTTGCTTTTTAGATACAGGAGCAAGAATACCACTTAATTTCTGCCTCATCTGTGGGAATTGCAATATTTGGTTTATTTTTCCCTTCAGACAGGTAGGATAACTAAAGGCTGAAAAACTGAAAGAACTTGCTGCATGTAACAACCTAAGGCACTGTAGAAATCTCTAGGAAGACTTATTCATCCCTGGATAGAATACACAGCAGCAGTCCTGCTGAGAAGAGAGCTTCTTGGGATATCTAATTGGAAATGCTAATGCTATCTCAAAGATGTACTTTCTTCAGACACTGTCCATTTCAAATGGGGAGGAGATGGGTTTCAATCTTGAGAAGCCTAACTTTAAAGTGGAAAATACATCAGTTGTTGTTATATCTAAATTTCATGGGTTCGTGTTCTTCTGAACAGTCAGGAATTTTTGATTGAACTGGTGATCCATTTCCAAGAGGAAGGTAGAACGCCCTTTCTCTTGGGGAAGGGCATTGCCCTCTGAAGAGCTCGTTCCTAGGGTTTGCAGTGCTCTTAGGGAGGTACGAGGGATCCAAGTACTTTGAGAAGGATGCTACTGAGCTGGAGGCTGGCACTTTGGTGGCCAAATGCTGCACGTGGCTTGCTGACTGTAAGGATGACTCCTACCACCATCTCCAGCTATTTTTTGAAATAAAAATCATCCAAGGTATATTTTCTTGTTTGCTATGTTTTGTTTTGTTTTGTCGTTGATGTTTTTGTGTCTAATAGCACATCCTACAGCTAAGCAGTGGGCATACCTGTTATTTCCAGACTTAAAGAGGACAGAAGCACAGCTATTTTGTGAATATATTCTGAGTAGAGAAGCAAGATGAGCATCAGGGATTTTTTATTTTTTTATTTTTTTTAATAATGAAGACTTGGATATTACTTGATTCAGGTGCATATGCACACTGAAGTAAAGATTTTTAAGGTAAACTAGTTAGGCACCTCTGTTCTACCTCTGCCTCTGTACATTTTAGGTTTTGAATTGTATATATTGGTTTGGCCTTGAGTGTGTACTAAGAAATTTGCTGCTGTAAATGAAGATGGCAGCACAACTGAGGTGAATTGCATTGCAGAATACCTGAAAGTGAAGGCAAGATCGTTTTCATGTACTTCACCATAAGACTTGAAAAAATAGTTTTCGTTAAGCAGCAAGGCACTTAGAGGTGGTCACATTCATGATATCGAATGATTAACAGTGAAAGTGTGAAATGAATTAAACACAGATTTTCACACTCCACAAGTTAAGATATTAAGATACATTTTTTATTATTTATTTATCAATTTATTTTTGACATCATAAATCAAAGTTACAATATAATGTGATTGTGAAAAAGATCTTGTGTAAAATGTAATGCTGTAAGATTCTAAGGTTATTTTTAACATAGACATATTCCCAATAAATGCTGAAGGTATCTGCTTTTCAAATAATAATTATCACATACTTGAGATTACTGTCAGAAGGGCCAGAAGATGGAGTAATTATAAGACCATCCTTTCTCCATGGATTTTTCTTGTTAGCTGCATAATTAAGAAATTGTGTAACACCAGAAATCTGTAGTATCCAGTAGAGTTTACTTTTAAGCGTACTTAATCTTAACTCAACCTTGATGAAAATTAACAGTACTGCTTTAGTTTGTTTTTATTCAAAGGGCAAGTTTGTCATTTCACTTCTACTTTCTCAAGGGAAAGAAGCCCTACAGCTTTATCACTGGTCTGAGGGCAGCAAAGTTTATTTCAGCTGAGTAAAATCACAGTAACTATTAGAGACTTTAATAGGAACACCCTTTTGCTAGTTAGTTCCACATCCCAGGTGTACGATTAAAACCCCTTAGCTTCACATTTCTGTATTGTATTGGTTGCCCTTTCTCTAAAAGAATATTTACAAGCATATGGTACAACACTCCATTTGCATGGTGGTTTTTACAGTTTGCTTGTCTACAAACAGTGTGCTAATACATTCACTATTGGAAGCTTTAACACTTGGAGTAAAGTAAGCTAAAGTTGATTGATCTCTGGGTCACACATTATTGCATATATGTTTTGACATTATATATAAGACTGTATCTTGGCTTAGTATAACTGCACCTTAAGTGTTGACAAGGGATAATAATACATTTGCTAAATATAATGATTGAAGTTTTGCAGAAAATTTAGTGGAACATCTTATAAACACTACTTTTTCTTATTATTTATTATATGCCTTGAGATATTGACTTGCTTATTTCCTTGGGCCAGTTACAACAGCTTTTGTTTGTCTGTCACCCTTAGATTTCTGCAGAGCCTTGGCTGTGTTCAAGCCAGCTAGGATATTTTCAACCACTTTAATATTTTCAAGAGACAAAAAGAGAGAAAAATATCTCTCTTAGGGTTCAGTCTTAGAAAATTAAGAATAGCATGACTGAGAAAAGGGAAGACCCCTTTTTATTCATCTAATGATCCTCAGCTTCCAAAGGATCAGAATGATTTAAAACAATGCATGTGCTGTTCTTTATTATCATGGCTGCATTCAGCTATTGTAACAAGTGCCTGTGAGGTAGTGCTGCACAGAGAAACCTGAAGTTTGTCATTGCTCTGCCACCTTCTGTATCTTGCTAATTTCTCCTATAGAAAAGCATTTGTCAGTATAGGTGATATATAGCTGGCTGTTGTACCTACAAGGTACTTGTTTGTGATACTGGGAAAATTTGGACCTCTAATTCCTTTTACTTTACTGAGACTGAAGGAAAAAAAAAAAAAAAAAAAAAGTGGAAAAAAAAAACAACCCTCAGTTGTTAGTACTACTTGGAGTTCAATCTCATGCTTGGTAGTAAATTCATTTTTAACCCTGCTTTCTAAAAACTCAATAAATGTGATCATTTCAGTGTCCCCATTAAATTCATGTCTTATCTTGAAATGGCATCAGAATCTGGGTATTCTGATTGCCAGTACCTTTCTCGAGCTTTACTGATGCTCTCTTAATGTATAGCTGATGCAGGTTTGGGTCTGCACTTCAGAAATCCAGAAGGGCAATCAAAATCATATTTTTCCTTCACAGTTTGGGAAGGCTTTTATTCCTGTGACGATATGTAGGCTTTGGGTTGTTATTGGTCTTTTAAATTCTGTTATTACTTAAGAGACATCTCAGCTCGGGGTCTCTGTCTGTCTTCCACTCCCAGAAACAGATTTAGAAACTTTCCACAAATAACCTTAGGTCCCTTAATGTTAGGTCTAGTATTTTTTCTTCAACTCTTTAAATCACATAGTGCCTCACGGAAAAACTTCCTTAATTCTGCTAGATAGGAGATTCTTGACCATTGAGACTTAACTCCTATTTCTTTCTCTGACATATCATGATAGAAAAGAGGACGAATTATGAATTTTACTCTCAGTTCCTTGGGTATAAATGTAGAGTCACTTGAATCATGCCAGTGCAATCAGTCGAAGTTCACACCTAGGTAACTAACGACAAACTTGTGTCTCTGGAATAGATTGTTGCTTTAATTAAAATATAAAGTCCATGTTTTTCTCAAATTTATTTGTCTCAAATTCCCTCCTGCTTTTCATGAACCTACTCTAATTTATAGCCACAGCGTCTCACCAACAATTCTGCCAACAAAAGTATAAACTGAAAGAAAATGAGGTCTAGTAACACTATATAGTAATACTACAGTAGTTTCTGTTGAGGAAAAAAAAAAAAAAAAAAAGTAAAAAAGCTGTTGCACTGAGAGTCGGTGACAAGTGTAGCATGCCTGCCAGGAAGGGAAACGCAACCTACTGGCTTCCCAGTTAGCTGAAATCTCTTCTTATTCTGCAGGAGTTCTGCACTGCATGTTGCTGCAAAAGAGCATTTCTGAGGTCTAAGATGATTTTTCTAACCACAGAGAGGTTGGATACGCTCTATGGGTGGGAGGAGGGAATGATCTGGGAATTAAGGAACGAAGAAAAAGGGCAAGCCTGATTCTCTAATTAGCCTTGTTGTGTTTCTACCAAGCTGTTACATCTGAGCCATCTGCTGAATAATTTGAATCACCTTCTTGTTACTGGACTGAGTTGGGAAAAACAAACCATTTCTTAGGATCTTGCCTTCCTATTGGTTTGTCTTATTTGCAGCTTTTCAGTTCAGAATGCTACTGAAGCTCACTAGCCAAGTATGTTTGGGCTGAATTTGTACCATGACTAGTTTTTTACTTGGTCATCTGCACTGCTGTATTAGGTCTGCTGTGTTCCAAATCATCTCCCATATAGACCAAATTTGAATTCATAAAATAAAAATCCCTGCAGGAACAAGTTGATCCTTCAGCAATTGTCATCCTGCATACCACGTCCATGAGACTTACCTGAATTAATTCCTTCTTCATCTAGAACTGTGTTTTGATCAAAATATGATTTTGATTCATTTTTTTTAATGTCCAGTTTGTGAATGCACTCTATCACTCAATAAACTGTTAGAGAGGGTAATCACTTGCAACATTAAAAGTGTACATCTCTAGTCTGCATTTGTGATACTTAATCTTTCTAGCAAATGGAGATCAAGTACTCTCATTTACTAAATTTCTATTTCCCACAGATGTCTGAAAACTGAAGAACCTTTAAAAAAAGTTAGTCACTGCAAAACTCAAAACTCATCCATATGGTACACTTCTTTTATATACCTAATGTTTGGGCCTAGAACATTCTCCGTTCTGCTGGGAGACCTGCCTAAAGCTTGGCAGTAGCTCTTACGCTTCCTACTCAGAAGACCTGGAGCTTCTTTTCTAGTCTTCTCCTTGGTGAACCACATTTACCTTCTTTCAGATTGCAGTGATGCACCAGATTTGCTTTGGGACCCAGGCCTCTGAAGTGTCTCATAAATATAGTCACTTATGACTGTCTATGAGAAGACAAAAGGGTTCTCTCTCATTTCAAAAACTGTACTGACTGTCCTAGCCTTGAATACGAACCACAGTCCTCAAGCTTCCCGAGTGGAGGCACCGGAGACTGAAATGATATGTTTACACCGTCTCAGCTTCTCTTTCTCTCCCAGTGAATTTTCAGATATTTTTAGTGTATTATGAAAGTTTCAAAAGAGGATGGATGTGAAATTTATACTCTGGTAGCTAAAGTAATTGTGAGTGAAATAATGGAAGATAAGAATTTATGTCTTGAATCTGTGACTTGGGCATTTAGAGGGTTGTGTGTTCTGTGTTGGCATGGCTAGTTGAAGTTGATGATGAAGCGTTGCTACAGCTCTACATTCTTTGCATAGATAAACTGCTAGGCTTTCCTTTTGACAACAACAAAAGGACAGGAACAACAACAACAACAACAACAAAAAACGACAACACCTGTTTCTGTGTGTGCACGTGAAATATGTGGGTTTTACAAATTTTATGGAAGAAATGACCAAACTGCCTGGCTTATCTCAGGAATGAAGTTATTTTCCAGTCTTTCAGCAGCAACAACTTTAAGTCTGAGACATAAATTAGCCTCATTATCTAGCATGGGGTCAACTTCTTTCTTGTACATCCATGCTAATGTTACTGTCAGGCACTGGCAGTCTCTGAATTTCTAATATTCTCTTGTATCCAGGGGGCCTATGCTGTGTGTGTCACACAAGACATGCAAGCGGAAATTTTTCTCTATCCTCTTCCTCACAAGTATTTGAATTCATGTTTGTCTGTAGCATTCAGTAATGCTAACATTGTGGGCTTTCTCCACCTCTGCAGTTACTGGTTGCATATAACTATTTAAAAGCAGCTTTTGCCTTTGTAGTAAGGAGGTTTTGCATTTTTTAGTGGGTTGTTACCTGGTATTTTTCTGCTGAAATGGTGAAGATGTAGAGAAATGTATTCCTATGAGCTTCTGTGTGTTTCTGTGTGCTTTTCTTTGTGGGGGATCATGGCTTTGCTGCTTTATGTTGTCCCCAAAATTGACACTGTGTTTTTGACTCATACCATTGCTATAAAGTAGTTATCATTCTCAAGCTATCATTCTCTCATCTGTTTGTATTTTCCATTTCTTGAGGTTCTGTATATGAGATGGGGAGGAGAATGACACGCTATGTAGCATCAGGTTCATAGGGCTATCCTTCTTGCTGTATTTACTATGTAAAGCACCAATGCCAGCAAGAGTCCGGGATAATATTAAACAAAACTCTGTTTTTCTGCACCTGCAGAAAAAAAAGAAAGTGTACATTTTTATCATGTATTTTTTATGACTCTTCATGTGGTATCAGTGATCTGTTTGAACACTCTGGTTTGCACAGCAAATAAGATCAGTAACAAGATTTCTCAAAGTCTATTGCAAGGCTTATTTTTCAACATTTTTCCAATATTGACAGCTAGGATTTTTTTATGACCAGCTCAATATCTTATGTTTATGTCTTTATTTAACAGATATGTCTTTCTTTTTCACTATTAGAAGTAGACAGATGTACTACTAATAAGAACTATTGTGGGAAAAAATATGTGTTTGTCTGAGATGTTGTAACTTAAATACACTTCAATCACAATTACATTTTCAGCTCTAACTTGTCAGTGTAACGGTTATGGAGTGAAAATAAACAAATAAATAAAGCCACTGGAGAACATTTTCATAACATTCATGTAAATTGAATCATTTAGTTCCATAAAGCTGTCCTTACTGCATGAGTTTTTATGATCTCAGAAGCTTATGGTCTTCATTTTGACTAATTTCTGAAGTAATGAAGTAATTTGAAGATTGATAACACTAAGATGTAGAAATAGGCTGTTGATCATGTACATCTTTAAAAATCTCATGATTTTTTTATTTTATTTTTTTTGTGAAGTAAGAAATCTACCCGCAGCATGTTGGCCAGATTTCAATTTAAGTCATGAAATATTTGGCAAATACTTATGCTGTAGTTAAAATCACAATTTGCACCTCCCATGTGCTGAAGGTATTAGTGTTTTTAAAGATAAAGTGTTTGATAGGAGTATACTTTAAGGTAATGTTGCCATGGTGCAAATTGTTTGCTATCTAAATATGGAAGTATGCTTTCTTGTGACTACTTCTGTGACAACAGACACACCTTCATCTTCATCAAAGTCATTATGATAATATACATATGAATATTTGAATGAATGCAGAAAGCAAATAACTCAGTGCCCGAAATATTTAAATGGGTTTGTGCAAATCTCTGTGGACCTCCTAAATACCTTTATAAAGGATATAAATGAGTATTAGCTAGCCATCTGTGTGATCAAGCTGGTTTCTAATTGCAAAACTGATTTGTCAGCAACTGAGCCAAACATCTCTCTTTTTAAAAATAAAGTATTTGATTATTTTTTTAATTATTTTTTTTTCTAACATTATCTGTCTGAGATAAAATCACTGGGGGAGAGAGGAGGAAGATTCATTGGTTTCTGGTTAAGGACTACTTATCATATATGGATCAGCAGCCTCAGGGAAAGAAGCCTAACAATAGCAATTGAGTATGTAGTTGCAGCAAGATAGGGGTGGCGATGTCATTAGTACTGCATAGACAGTCATGTGATGGAAGCACAGTTATGCTGAGCACTGCTTTGGCCTAATAGAGGCTAACAGGGCTGACTGTGCTTCTATTTTTCTAATCTTCCTTTATTTCATGCTTAAGTATCTGATAATTGAATTCATTCGTGAAATTATTGATGCGTGACACAGATTACTTATTTTTTTCACTTGAGAGAATTGATAGAGAGTAAAAAGTATGTTTGGGGTTTACTGGAAAGTACTACTGACTCAAAGGTCTGTGGTTATAATTAGCTTTGTTTTTGTCATCCCATTGAAGTTAAAGGATACCTCAAAGTGTAGCAGTGACTGGGCAGTATTGCTGGGCATCATACCGACAGTAGTACTCTGTTGGATTAGAGGGATGTCCTTTATCATTTAATCACTTTATCACTTTCATAATTTTACTTTTTCTCTGCTTGGGAAGCTTTATGTAGCAGTATTTCAATTTCTATGCAAAGATTGTTTGTTTGTTTACTTGAAGTTTGTTTTATGGTACCTTATTACTAGTCCAATGTTTAAAATACTACCATTTTTCCAGCAGACTAAGGTAACAACTTTTTATTTCCCAAGGCTGAGATAGATTTGGGGGGAGAACAGGATGGCAGGGGGAGGACGACGACACTAGGCTAGGCTCTATGTAGTGTTCCATATAGGGCTTATGGTCAAAATGATTGACAATGCATCTGGGTAGAAAATACACTGAGCAGCTTGGAATTTACAAGAAGAGATTTGACTATGTTACGTTGCATTGAATTGGATTATGCAACTTGTTAAATGACAAATGAGGCAATATGAAGCAACTATAAAACATGACAGGGAGTTAATATTTTCCAGAGAAGTATCTAAATTATGGATTCTATTGTGGGGTGTGTCCTGGGACACTTGATAGAAATATTATGCTTACTTTCTTTCTGGATTACCTTTAGTGTGTTTACAGTGTATATTTTTAAAAAATGGTACAATATGTCAAAACATAATCCTGTTATTAAGAATCTACACAATATAGAGATTGAGTGGCCTCCAGCATGACTTCTTCTCTTTAGGTAGGGCCTCATGTGAATGGACATGTGGGCTTGCTGAATCCACACATCCATATTCTGTGGAGGGATAACTTAATGCTTATTAGCTTGCAGTGCATAATCCACAGCAGTGTTGTGGATGCTACATTAAAAAAAAAAAAATGTTACTAGAAGATGTAAATTATAATAATGTTACATCTATAAAAAGCATATGAATACTTCAAATAAATGTGTGTTTTTTCACGTTGCAGTTTCAGAAAACTTCTTTAAAGAGTGGCCAGAAAGATTATGTAGCTCTGCAATGTTGCAGTAGATATCCAAGAAAAGTTGTTCCTTATGGTATAAGCCCTGATATATTACAAGTACAGTACGGGACACCTATCACAGGACACCAGATGCACATTGTAATGAGTCTCAGAGAGGCCATATATTTTAACAATTAGATGTGTGTTATCATCAGAAAGTGTACAAAATACGTAATTTTCCATACAATGTGTTTTCTGTGATACTATCTTTCTGATTGTTCAAGAATAAAAGTCATATTTAAAATGTAAAGAATAAGTCTACTGATTTTTCCATTTTGGTGTTTCCTTGTCTTTTCATTTAGATGTAATCACTGTAACGACAGACTGAGGGCAAAAGAAATTAAACCAGTTGGGTGAATTAGCTCAGCAAGTGACGGTTCACAGGAGAGTGTTTATCTACTCTTTCCACAGACTGTGTGTGCATAATTGCAGGTAAGTGTACTGGCTACATTTTCTTCGATAGAACAATTATAATAGAAATTATAATTAAAGGTCTGTTATTATACTCATGACTAGATATTTGGGTCAAACTTGTACATGCACTAGCTTGAAGCCTGTTCTAAAAATGTGTTTGATTAAATTTATATTTTATTGTATCCCTTCAGGGGTTTGATTATGCAGCCAAAATGACTCAGTTAATGTCAAAATGATGCTTATAAGAACTGGCCATTTTTATTAAGTATTTCAGACTTTGAGGGCACTGTTTTTTTGTTTGTTTTTTTTTTAGGTATTGTCCAAATGAAAGTTCATACCTATATATCTCTGCATATTACAGCACTATGATTGTAAAGGGTGTGTATATATGTATATATTATTTTGGAAAAACTCAAGATCATAAATTTGAGGTGTCTAAGACCTCGTGAAAGGCCATGGCAGAATTAAACACCTAATTACTCTCTGTGACTACAACAATCTCTTGTAAATGTCTTGGTGCTGTTATTCACCCTGTGGAAATTAAGACATCTACTAGTCTTCATAAAAGCCTGCATTAGTTTTCATGATAGCTTATACCATAAGATCTAACCTGCCACTGCTGAAAACACAGACTGGGAGGGAGACCTAATGCTATTGCAAAATATCTTAATATGGACTTCCTCTGGCCAAATACCACATGGAGTGTTAAAGTTACTCAGCTGGGTATATAAAGGAGTGTTTTGTGATTGTGTCATACAGTGCTCAAAAGCACAGACTTTTAAGAGTGCTTTGTTTGTAGAGATGAAATAGGATTTAGTAGACAGTACGGTTACTTTCTTAGCTAAATCTCTGTTAAAACACAGTAGTGAGGCCTTTGAAACTGCAAGGGAAAACATGAAAAGAAACTCCAGAGTAAAAATATAGCAGGTGAAATTTTCAGTGTGAGCTAACAATTTATATTTTCAAGGCTTAATCATTAAATGCATAGCAAATACATTGGTGGATTTTGGAAGTACTTGATATGTTCCCTAATTTCTCTTGTGTATACAAATATTTCTTTTTTACAGAAGTCTCTGTCAAAACTTAGAATAGCTGGCAATTAATTAGAAAATTTACAAAATCAAGTGATAAAAAATGTAACACACAACATATTTGGTGTTTGAAAGCAGTAAACTGTTTCTAAATTTCTAAAATTGAGAAAAATTAAAATAATCATGTTGATCTACAGATCATGGTTGGCTTCATATTAGATCAGGTACATGGTCTTTACCTTTGCAAAGTTTTGTTTTCATTTGTCCTTTAAGTAACATGTAAAAAATCCGCAGAACATGTTAGAAAAATTTAGTGATTTTCTTAAAAAAAAAATAAATATAAAAAATGGAATGTGTTATGTTTGAAAGAGCATTAAAAAAAAAAAAAAAAAAAAAAAAGGAGAGTCTGGAGGTGAAGGTGAGAACTCAGTTATGTACCAATCAGGTAGATTCAGTTACTGGCTTCTGTTAATTCTGTGCATTTATGTGGCTCTTTGCATTGCATCTGAATTATGACTTGCTGTTTTCCACTGTAGCAGTAGCTGCTGTTTTTCTATATTCTCTTTGTGAATATTTAATATGTATCAATATCAAGAAGCTTGAGATTTTTTCCTTCAGGGAACAGTAAGGACAAAACTAAAAGGAATTTAGCAATACAAAACCAAGAAGGACTGACTATGAGTAGATGAGAAAGTTTCCCAAGTCTTTTCTGTATCATCAGAAGGATTCTAAATTTCCTTTTGATACAAGATACTTAAAATGTTTGAGAAATATCTGCATTTTTTGCTAGTGTTCTTGTACTGTAGACCAAACTGCTGATTTATTTGATACAGCTTTCATCAAAGATTGTGTGTGTGGGCAGATAAAATACCTGTGCTTTATAAGCAAGGGAGTTTCATTATTAATTATTTTTATTGCTGTCAGTGGTAGTTGTACAATTCATATAATAGTGTCATTGTTGGTAACTAGTACATTAATTTTAACGTTTCCAAAGAAAATAAGTCTGAATTTAGAAAAAAGAGGTCTTTAATCGTATATTACAGCTTTTCAGGCTGAACGGTATATGGAAAATTCCTAAGCAAAAACATGATGTTATATTAAAATTGGTTTAAAAAGTGAGATACTATCTTATATGTACATAATTTCTTATGCATTTACAGTATAAGTGGAATGGCATTCATAGCACTAGTCAACACCATTATCTGATTATCCAGTGAGTAGATTTCTCTAAAAATAGATATTTATCTCCTTACCTTCTCAGAGCTAATATCAACAGCATTCTATAGCTACATTTTTATTAGTTCACACTCTGGCGAACATTATAATAACTCAATAAACAACGAAGATTGGAAACTACTACTAAAGAATGAATAGCAAGAAAATAAGAATTCTGATGACCTAGATTCTTGAGTTAATTAGGCAAGCCAACTCCTGTTGTTACAGATGGAAGACTATAATGTCTAGATGCAGAGATGTGTAGGTACCTAACTCCCATTGAATTCAAATGAGAATTAGGCTCCTAACTACCTTTCTGAATCCGGGATAAAGTGATTTCAGCAGCATTTGGTGTCGTTAGTGTGGAATGTCTGTCTGCTTCAGTGCAATTATTTTGCATTTACTCTGTCTTAGTAACAATAAAACTCTGGCCATGGAGTTAATTTGTTGTCTCTAAATGGTTTGTGACTTTACACTTTCAAAAAAGAAATCTTAAAAAAGAAACCATTTTGAGAAAGTATATTTTTCTGTGATTTGAAGGAAAAAAAACATTCTCTTCCAAGAAGTGTCCCCATGTCTCGCTTAGATTGTTTGCAGCTCTTTCAACCATTACTGCAGAATTCAACTTAGAATGCAAAGGGAGTGATGTGTCTGTCTATATATTAGTAAGGCCTTTCATTAAATCTTTACTTTTAAAAATAATTGGTTCTTTTAATCTATAATGGAACATGGACTTACAGGCTGGCTGTGATTAAAATTAAACCTTATTTGTCTTTTAATATGGTGCTATGTTCATCTGTAATTGAGTAGGGATCGATGCCAGCCCTGTGATGGGCAGTAAGCTTATCCAACATGACGGAGATAGATTTCAGGGAAGACAGACTTTGCTGTTTCAGTGTTCAAGTAGGATGAGTAGACCATATCAGCAACATTTAATTATTTTGTAGGTAATTATTCATTTGAGGGACACAAGTTTCAAAGCAGTATTGGACTAGAAGGAAGACCTAATACAATTACTGTTTGGCTAAGTACACTGTTTGCACTGGTAGCTGGAAAGTCATAATGAGCTTTTCATTACATTTGCATAAAGGAATGTTTTATTTTATAATAAATTTTAGTTTCAGCTTAAGCTCAAGTCTTGGAGGGAAAAAAAAAAAAAGAGAAACTGAATCACAGATCAGTAGCTTGGATTCTCTTAGTGTTTTTTGTTTGTTTGTTTGTTTCTCTGTTTTTTAAGATTATTTGCTCTTGTAGTAGTCATAGAACAACTTAGGTTGAAAGGGTCCACTGGAGGTCATCTAGTTTAACCCCCTGCTTGGAGCAGGTCTAGCTAGACCAGGTTGATCTTGAACACTTCAAAGAACGGAGATAGCATAGCCTCTGGGCAATCTGATCTAAAATTTGACTGTCCTTGTGGTAAAAATAAGTAAATAAATTTCTCCTAACATCTAATCAGTATTTCCTATGTTCCAACACATTTTCAGTGCCTGTTAACCTATTGCAGTGCACCTCTGGGAAGAACATGCCTCTGTCTTCCCTGTATCCTGTGGTCAGGGAGTTGTAGACAACAAGGCAGCCTTTTATCCTTCTCAGGGCTGAACAAACAGGGTCGGCCCTTGCAGCCTCTCCAAGCGCTCCACCCGCGCCTCCTTGCCCCCTCCCACCCATCTTGGTGGTCTCCATGGGACTCAATCCAGTATGTTAGTATCTTTCTTTTATTGGGGAACCCCAAACTGGACATTCCAATATTCCAGTATTCCAATGTGGTCTAACCAATACCAGATACAGAGGAAGATCACTCCTGTGGACCTGCTGGCTGCACTCTTGCTAATCCAGCCCAGGATACTGTTGGCCACCTTCCCAGCAGTCGGTCCCCGAGTTATGCCATCCCAAATGTGTGACTTTTCATTTCCCTTTGCTGAACTTCACAAGGCTCCCATCAGGCTGTTTCCAGTCTGTCTGGGGCTATCTGAAAGCAGCCTTGCCCACTAGCATGTTGACTGCTCCCCCTCGAGTTGGTGTTATCCACAAACTTGCTGAAATTGCACTTTGTCCTGTCATGCGTTAGTGAAGGCGATTCCCGGTGTTGGTCTTCATACCTGTCTCTCAAAGACACCACTCTTCTTTACTGCTCTAACTCATTGACAGATGAACTTCCCAGCACTGATGATAACTCTCTGAGCCCAGCACCCCATCCGATTCTTCTCCCACCTTGTTGTCCACTTATCCAATCCATCACTAACCAGTTTGATGTGGACTATGGGAAACTGTGTCAGAAGCCTTACTAAAATCAAGGTATCTTACAACCATTTCCCTCACCTTGTCCACAGAGCTTGTGGACACGTCAGTCCTAGCAAGCAATGAAGTTGGTCAGGTTTGATTTGTTAAACCCATGCTGACTGTTCCTAAACTCTGTTTTGCTTTCCATCCATTTATAAATGGCTTCTAAGTGACTTGCACCATAGCCTTCCACAGAAGTGAGATGAAGCTGACAGACCCCTGCTTACTGGGATTTCCTTTTACCTCTCTTCTTGTCCTTTGCTTTCCATGATCAGAAACTTGTCAGGAACATCCCCAGATTTCCATGACCTTACAAAGATGATAGAGAGCAGTCTCACAGTGATGTCAGGCCAGACCTGTCAGCAACCTCAGATGTACCTCACATGGTCCTATGAATTTGTATATGTCCAAGTAGGTTAAGCTGTCCCTTAATTTGTCGTCCTCTGCTGTAGACATTTCACTACCACAGAAAATATTGGAAGGAAACTCTACTCTCAAAACTGGAAAGATATAAATAAATCCTCCCAAATGTTATGCAGACTTTCATAATGAATACATTTCCATCCATCTTGAGCAGTCTTACTTGAAAATGTATTTTTATATATAAACTATTGTTCAGGAAAACTAGATTTCTTTTACTGCTTTGTCTGTGTCCCCTGCACTGTAAACAATTGTTGGCTTTATGCTCCTTGCTAAGCTATAAATATTAATATACTACCAATGATACTAACAGAGGAGAAACTTTGTTTTATTAGCAGAGAACTGGAAGGACTATGATTAGAGCAGGTATTATTTAACTATTGGAATTTTCATCACTTAATTTTAGCGTGTAAATAACAGTGACTTCCTCTATTTTTATTTTTATTTTTTTCCCATGGGAGAGTTCAAATAGTGGTATTGAAATGGACAAGCTGTTAAAACAAATGCCTTGTTGTCTTGGCTTTGACAGATCATGCTTGCTTTGAGTTTGTTTTCTGTTCATTTATTGCTGAGTATCTTTCAACCACATCTTTTAAGTATTGCTAAATACATCTCTGTGTCTGCAATACATTTATCATTTCCATTAGTTCAATATGGTATTTGATCTTTATCAGTTTTCACACTGTCCTACAGATAATGTGAAAACTCTTGTTCATCTAGGAAACAAAAGTGACTAGAACTCTTAACTAACTTGTGCTTATTTTAAATTGTATGAGTAATTCTGATAATGAGCATCAGTAACTGTATACTCTTGTTTGGAGTACTGTCAGTAAGATCTGTAGTTTATTTTATTGTGGTCTAGTATGACTAGTGGCCATAATCATTAAAAATGAAATGTTTTAACAGAAAACAGAAAGGTAAGAAATTTCATTTTCCAATATGTTATTCTGAAAAGCTGCTTCATAAAGCAATAACTTAGATGGTCTAATGTGCTTGCTATGAAGATGTTTTTAGTAGAGGGTTTAAGTAGCTCAACTTACTTTACCGTGTCGTTAAGGAAAAATCAACTGAGACAGAAAAGCTTTATTTTTTTCTTCACTCTTTCCAAGCAATTCCCCAGATCAATAAATAACCCCCTAACACACAAGAGGGTTTTCATGTGATGCTTCACCCAGGGGAATTGACTCAGCAATTCATAAAACTTCTCACGTTCATCCTTTAGTCCGATTCATTCACTGTTTTATTCCTTGGAGGCCTTTTCAAAATTCCTGCATGGTATTTTCACTTGCAGCACCTAAACCTGAGAGTAGCGACATTATGAAAAACCTGTTCTAAGTTATGAACGAGAGGTATTCTTAACCAAATCAGAAAGAGCACACTTTCAGATCTTCCGAATCTATATGGCAAGAAGTACAAATCTGTTGTTAGTAAATAACAGGTTTGTTTATGCATTGGGCTAAAGAAATGAAACCAGATTGATTTCATGTCCTCAAAGGTTTATATAGGGTATAGATGAATAACAAGAATTTGTGTATTTAACTGACTACAGTCAGGACTGGTTTGAACTAAGTTGCTGTTGAAACAACTTAGCCTGTAAAGTCTGCTATGGAGATAATTTCATGCAGAAAAAACATATATAATGCTCTTCTTTGCTCTTACTGCACAGATTCCCTGTACAGGAGTCATCTTGTAATCCAAATGTGAACCAATGTCATATTTTTTGTAATAACTATAATTTTATGAAGTTTTTGCATGCTCTGTCTTTGCATGTGTGGTCCGAATGGTAAGGATAAATAGGAGTTGGGTACCTCTTTGCTACTAGTTATAAAGTGTTGACAATACCTGCTTCACCTACTTAGTGATAAATTCTTGTTTTGTTCTAATTACAGCTAGGTATTTTCAAAATAACAGCAGCATCTACTAAGAGCCGTAGTGTTGCAACAGTATTAGTTTTAGTCCGTTTTAGGAGTTGCTGGTTAGCAGAAGATGATGGCAAGAGGTTCAATTACTATGTGACTTTTCTGAAATATCTGTAGAACTTTGAAAAAAATTGAACTACCTGATAGTCTGCCAGAAATATCAACCCTAATGCAGTAAAATCTGTTAAATCCATAGTTACCATATAACATGTTAACATATGAACATTGTTCATACAACAGTTTACATTTTAAAATAGCAACATGACATGAAGCAGTGCATTTTTGAGCATTATTACACTTTAAGGGTTCAACTCACACCCCTTTGGCAGCTTTTCTTCCACTTGTACTTGAGGTCTGCAGTAAAAACTTGCTCAGGAATGTGCTGTATGGAGTAGTTCTCACTTGATGAATTGTGGTCATGCAATTTTACTTATTTATGCAGTTTCCATAACATCCAGGTAATAAGTTGCACATAATTTACACAGATAAATTGTGCACAGATTTTAAACAGTTCCAGTTTGATCAGGGTTTCTAAGATGTAGCATGGAAGTTTCAGTGATTCAAATTCTAAATTTTTCACATTTTCTTTTATCTGTTCCATACCTCAAGGACAGTCTAACATGAAATGATGATGGAATCACAATTAACGTAGAAAAATCTTATGAATTTAAGAGCTAGAGTACTTTAGCTAAGCTCTGTTTTTTTTTCAAAAGATGGAGGAATGTTTACTTTCCAAGACTTGAAAAAAAAAAAAAAAACATAGTAAATTCCTTAGAAAGCTTTAAACTTCCTAAACCAAATCTACATTTTGGTTTAAGGCAATGAGATGTCACTGTCATCTAAACGGGGAGTGCAGGGAGAGAAGGATTGATCATCTATCTGTTCATTCCCCAAAAAGTAAGCAATACATGTTTGCAAAAGAACCACAGATTCTTCTAGGAATTTTCAGTATGGCATTGATGAAGTTGCAGTACATCTTACTGCTAATTACTTTCCTAAGAAAAATGCTCAAATTTTGTCCTACAGGAATTATCATTAGTGAGCAAATGACCAAACACACAGTCCAATACTCCAAAAATGGCTGGGGCTGTTCACATTTCTAACAAGTTTCATCAGTTTTTATTGCTTGTATTTATTTATTTTTATTTATTTATTTATTTATTTTTAACTCAGAATAGCTTGTAATGTTGAAATGACAGTTAGTGTCTGGAAAACATCATTATTACTATCTTAATGGGAATGAAAAAAAATAAATAGCACCATAAGTATTTGTCATGATTTTAAAATAGTGTGGATTTTTTTTTTTTCCATTTCCCAAACAGCTGTAGTGCCTTTAGCAGTGCCAGTGGCTGTGTTAGTTATTTTCTAGACAGGATCTGGGAGTGGGAAGTTTGGACAAACTTCCAGCATCAAATGCCTCCAGGATAATCAAGAAAATTGTGGAACACTATAGTACAAAATAATGATGATGATTTTTAATTAGTCTGCCTGGGAAGAGTTGAGCGTATGTCAGTTAGTGTTCCTCATTCGTTTTTGTTTCCTTCTTCAATTTCCAGTAAGCAAGGGTAGGTTTATCTAAGCAATAAATAATTTGAAACTGTTCAATACTGAATCATGTAACTTGCAGCATTATTCAGTACATTTGCCTGTTGTAATATGTTAATGCTAATGAAAGAAAGTTCTGTTCTTATCAAGTACAATAAAGATAAATACATTTCACTAGGCTTCCTTTAATACCATATGTCCTTAGCCATTCTTAATGAATTCTCATTCATTAATAAAAATTATCTATGGAATGTGGGGCTCTAGATCCTGTATTCACAATTAGGATGGCCAGGAATTTATAATAATATGTGTGATTATGTAAAGGTTATGATACAATTTGAGAGGGTTCTTTTGTTTATTTATTTATTTATTTATTTATTCACTGAATATTCTTAGATGACTACATCTAAGTCTGCAGCTAAGATTTAGGGAGGATATTGAAACAGAAAAGCATAGATGAAGATCTCACACTAAGCAGATACTTGATTAAACAGGGAGGCATCATATGTGTCACGTGAACATTGGGATGTTGATATTTATCTCAATTTGTTATAGTGCACACTACAGTGTTTCATTACTAGAAGGATCTGTGCTTGACAGCAGTCCTTCACTTCACCTAGAAGCAAATTAGAGCATCTCTAAACTCACTCATAATGACAATTGATCCATTTGTATTGGTGTAAATGTTATTACTCTATTTAATGGTACTATAGTAATCTCCAAAGCAATATGAGAAGTGCTTACTAAATAAATGGCAACATGCTCTCGCATTTGTTTACACAATATTTTAGTTATATGAGAAATCAAAGAAAAGCAGTCGTACTTAAGGCAAGGGGGGTTGGAATGAGATGATCTTTAAGGTCCTTTCCAACCCGAGGCATTCTGTGGTTCTATATTAATAATATGCTACGCTAAAAGGCTAAAACTACTAACCTACCTCTAAGCAGTTGCATTTATGGAACGCTGAAAGATAAAGGTATTGTGGTCACATGCTGAAATGTCTATTTATATTTTTTTGGTGTGTGTCCCCCTGAAATGCACATAGTCATGTTGTATCGTGAAATGAAAAAAAAAAAGCAAACAGAAATGCAGGAAGATGAAGAAAGAAACTTTAAGGAAACATTTTAAAAATTCAGATAATTAGTTTCAGAGTTTTCTGTGACTTTGAAATGACTTATTTGTTCATAATAATGGCAAATTAAAAATGCTGATCAATAACTTTAAGCTAAGAATACAGCTGATATTACTTGGCTGTTACAAAGCAGAACACTGTAGAATTGTTTGCTAGGAGAAATCACCAACTGCATATCGTTATACTCGCTTACCACAGAAACAGCAACAGATTCAATTTCTTACAAGAATGAATTAACCTCTGTTCTGTATGTTTAAAAAAAAATAAAGTAACAAACCACAAATCAAGTCTAAGTTGCCTTTATTGACAACTATAATGAAATTTTTTTGATGCCTAACTTGGTGAGTCCTGTAAGTCTTCATATATTATTGAGGAATATCTGATAATAATGCAAAGTTTTAATTTTGTGTTTGTCAGCTTTAACATGAAGAGAATTCTGGAGTCTTTGTACTGCATTAAAATGTATAAACCACCTCTTATAAACCAAACAAACCTAACTTTTGCTCCTTGAATTTAAGAGATGAATGCAATTTGACTATGTAAATCTGTTTGAAAAAGATCCATTCATTTAAGAAAATAATAGCCAGGGCATTTTAGCTACTGCACAGTGTTTACAGAGGACAGGGTTGAGAAAATTAATTAGTGGAACCATCTGTTTTTCTTTCCTTATTAAACTTTACACCTTTGTGTGACTTACGTGTTTCCAAAATGACTGTTGTCCTTATCATAAAGAGCACAACCACAAACCTTCTAAGAAGAAGTATTCCCAAGGATCACAAGATGATGGATATTCCTGGGATAAGGCACATGGTTTATTCTTGCCCAGAAATGTCTTTAAAAATAATTTAAAAGGTACTTAGACCCTCTGAAACTGGGCGAACTTAGCACCTGTGTCCATTTAAATTTCAGAAGTTCTTAGAGCGTTATCTAAGCAGTGGGTTATCTATCTAACCCTCTAGCAGAGGGTTATCTAAGCAGAGGGTTATCTATCAGCAGTGTGACAGAGTTTTTTTGTAGGGTTTTTGAGGATGGTCTGTCAGCTGTCTTTCTAAACTGGGACTGCCTGTTGCTTAGGCTGAAAGAGGTGGGTAGGCCCCTATTTCATAATCAATATTCTTAATGGTCTGCAAACATCACAAAGAAATTAATAAAAAATGTGTTTAGTTAAAGAGGAATGCATGTTTCCTCACAGCTTTTATGCATCAGGAATGTGCGGTGTATATAGTTAATCTGGAAGAAGAAAAACTTTATTGAGAATACTGCAACATGATAACTGAAGCCATTATAGGTATTTTTCATCCTGTGAGATTAAGTACATTTTTGTGTGAATAGCTGGGGGAAGAAGAAAAAAATAAAAAAATTTAGCAGAGAAAAAAAAAAAAAAAAGTAATCTGATGTTATATAGCTACCGAAAAATACATATATGGCAGTAATAAAATGAACTGCATATGTTGAATCTGAATCTTAAAAAGCACAGATGTCCTTCCGGGCACATCACTGTATGAATGACTTTGTTGTTTCTTTCCAGAGAAGGATATTCTGGTGATATGCAGGGTTAGCACATGGATTTCATGGATCAGTATTCAAGTGTCTTAGGATAAACCTGATGCTCAGAAGGCAAACAGTTTACTCCTTTTTTATTGTATAACCACATATCAGTATATTGATTCTGAAGAAATCAAATAAATTTTAAGCTTGATCAACAGTTTGCTGGGTTTAGAGCTTTTAAAGATAAGCTAAGATTGACAGATAGATTTTTAGTGCATGGCCTATGTTACAAATTAGGCCTGCCACATTAGCAGCTCTGAAAAATTTAATTCTACTTTTTTAAGTTAGCAGCAGCTGATGGGCCTTGTAACATAATCTGAAGGTGAGTCACTTGCCTTTTTTGAGATTGATTCCTCTGGAGCATGGATAGAATAATATTCAAATGTGCAGGTGTATTTCAGAAAGGAGAATATCTAAGACTTGCTGTGTTGCTATTCTTATTTATATAGAGGTAAAAATTAGCTTAACGTTATTTTTGAAAGAAACCTTATACTCCTCAGATTCAGAAAGCAGCATGACTTATGGCTTTTACTGTTTAGGAGTAAATAAAGGTCTTCAGTGATAAAAAATGAAATGACAATATTAATTTATTCAAATATCAAATATTGTGACCAGCAGGGCTAGGGGGGTGATCGTCCCCCTGTACGCGGCTCTGGTGAGGCCGCACCTCGAACACTGTGTTCAGTTTTGGGCCCCTCGCTACAAGAAGGACATCAAGGTGCTTGAGCGAGTCCAGAGAAGGGCGACGAAGCTGGTGAGGGGCCTGGAGAACAAGTCCTACGAGGAGCGGCTGAGGGAGCTGGGATTGTTCAGCCTGGAGAAAAGGAGGCTCAGGGGTGACCTTATCGCTCTCTACAGGTACCTCAAAGGAGGATGTAGAGAGGTGGGGGTTGGTCTGTTCTCCCACGTGCCTGGTGACAGGATGAGGGGGAATGGGCTTAAGTTGCACCAGGGGAGTTTTAGGTTGGATCTTAGGAAGAACTTCTTTACCAAAAGGGTTGTTAGACATTGGAACGGGCTGCCCAGGGAAGTGGTGGAGTCACCATCCCTGGAGGTCTTTAAAAAACGTTTAGATGTAGAGCTTAGGGATATGCTTTAGTGGGGACTGTTAGTGTTAGGTCAGAGGTTGGACTCGATGATCTTGAGGTCTCTTCCAACCTAGAAATTCTGTGATTATGGCTTTTACTGTTTAGGAGTAAATAAAGGTCTTTAGTAATAAAAAATGAAATGACAATATTAATTTATTCAAATATCGAGTCCTTTGCCATCTTCAAAGAGAAATATTTCTACGTTTTGATGTTGAGATCAGGAGTAATATGTAAATAGGTGAAAAGGAATGTGTTTTTGCGAAATGTTAATCACCTGTTTTGCCCAATTAGTCAACATTTCTGAGTTCTAAATCCCCTTGACTGAAAAAAGAACCAATATTTTACCAGAAGTAAAATTCTTTGACTACCATATTGATAAATATTTTATACTCAGTTCAGTGCTATTCAGCTTGCTTTGTGGTTTGCTCCTTTATGAACGTGGATACAGCACGTTACAGTCTCAAGGTTTTGAAAATTAATGGATATTTTTAGATCATTTGTAGTGAAAATTAAATTTGTCAAATCCTGTTGTAGTTCTAGACTTAGATAAATATACTGGAGATAGGTTTAGCGTTACTTCTGATATAATCATTTTGAAATGTTACTATCTCATTATTCCACATCAGACAGTAGATGACTGAATATTTGTAAGTTTATGATCCAGAGACTATGCTTGAGTAACACAAACATTGAAGTTGCATTACCAAATAATGGACAGAGTTCTCAACTGCCCGATTTTAGCAGAGTTATTTCTAAAAAAAAATAAAATAAAATAAAATAAAAAAAACAGGAAATTTCTATGTCTACTCAGTACTGTTATTACTTCCATAAGTATTGCTTATTTATAGGTTTAGTTTTTATCACCTAATCTTCTTTTTAGCTTTGTATGTTTTGAAGTTCAATCTGGGGTCTGAAAAATGCAATTCTAACCTGGATACTCTCTCTAGGCATAAGATAGGTCTGTACGTCAGGGGTTCAGTAATAAGAGCCAGTCAGTCCTGTTACTTCATGTTTGCTTTCAACACTGTCAGATACGTACTAAAACAACATCACTGCAAGATGTGTTCTAATTAATTAGTGATTTTTTTAAATTTGCTGACATTTTCAGTAAGCCAGCTTTCATTGTGGAAGGCCATACAAATATCTATATTTCTGATTTATAATTTATTTTACCTGATATTTTGATCCTGAGTTTGTGTACAGTAACTTTTTCCACATTTTATACTTTTACATTTTTGTGCTTTTTCTGGTCTGCCAACAGATATGTACAGAAATATTCTCTAGATTAGTGTTTTGCATGCAATCTTAATACTCTATTGCTACACTTTGCATAACATTGCAGACTTTTTAAATAGTATCCCTAATGGCTTAAATAATAGTTTAAGAGTAATTATTTTTGCTGACTGCATGCTCGATTTGATTCATCATTTGAATCTGATTTTACTGTTAATGCTGAGTAATTAAAGGCACAGTCTCTGGATTTTATGCAGCCAGCCACCCCACGGGTAACAAAGATGTCATCACTTGATATGAAGTAATTTCAAAACATTTGCCAAACAATCACTTTTGTTTTCCTTTTAAAAGCAGTTTTCTTATAAGCATCTTTGATTCTCATTCCATGTTACTTTGTGCGCTACCCTGATTTTCCAGTTTTAATGTTTTTCTGCATGTGCAAGTGCATGGGTGTTTTTCTTCAGCAGAATACACACACATTAGACATTATTGTGCTTTTTCATGTATTCAGGGGGAAAATGAATTGCATAAGCATGAGACAATCCCTAGTTATTAATCTTTTTTTTTTTTTTTTTTTTTTTCTTCCTTGACTATTGCTATCTTGTATAACTGATAAAGATGAGCTTACATTAGATGCAAATATGTTCACCTTTTCTTTGGTGAGGTTTAAATCTCATATCTGAATTTTCCACAGGTGACATCTGAAATAGCTGCATGTTCCACATCTCCATTTCCAGTTCTCCAAACACTGGGGCTTCTGTTTTTATTATTTTATCTTTTTAACAAGTACTTGAAAACTTCTGAGGATGGGGATTTTGTAGCCTCTAGGCAACCTGTGCTGGTGTGTTACCCTCCTAGTGAGAACTTCTTTCCTGATGTCCAACTGAACTTCCCGAGCCACATCCTGTGGCTGTTGCCCCCTCTTCTATCTTTTGCCACTACCAAACAGAGCTGGAATCTGCTCGTTTTGTAGCTAAGCTTCAAGTAGTGGCAGGCTTCTAGACCCTGTATTCTCCTGTGCTGTGCTCTAGGACTGTGGCCACTCCGGTAATGCCCCTCTGCTTACTTTCTGCGGTTTCTCAATAGCTGTCTTGAACCCCAAAACAGGGCATAGAGATTGAATATTCATCAGCACTCTATAGAGGAGAATAACAACTTTCTTTCATCTGCTGAGCCATGCTCCTCTTGTTGTAGTGCAAATGTACTTTGCTGTATTTGAGATCGGAGTGCACTTTTGTTGTTATTCGGCCTGGTGTCCCCCAAACCCCAGGTCCTAGTCAGCAGGGCCTCCCAGCCAATGCCACCCCATGCTGGTGCTCAGGGTTACTACACCCTCGGTTCAAAGCTCTGCACTTCTATTTGTAAACTGCATACACTACATACCTGGCCACTCCTCAAGTTTCCCCAAGCTCCTGTGGATTGAAGCTCTGCTGTTTTTGTCAGATAATCCTACTAATTTAGTAACACCCACCCGTTTGCTGATGCACTCTGTCTTGTCATCAAAGCACCAAACTTTTTCATGCTGAACATCACCTGACTGCTACTAGGGTACCAAACCATTCACTGCTACCCTTGCACCCTGGGTGTGCAGCTTAGTTTTGACCTATTGTCAGTCAGCCCATGCTTTCCTAGCTGACTAATAAGAAGAGTGTGACAGAAGGTGTGAAAGGCCTTTCCCTATTGCTCTCTCTGTGTTCAGTCATTTTTGTGGAGGTGATCGGTTCCTGCGTGCAGCCTGCCCTTGGTAACGGACTCTGTTGGCTGAGTTCTCACTGTTGTGATCTTTTATGCCCGTTTGGAAATGGGACTTACTCCATAACCTTACCAAGGATCACGAAAAGTGTGATCAATCTCTATTTTCTCAAGCCTTTCCTCTTGCTTTTCTTAAAGACAAGTGTTAGCTTTTGTCTGTTAATCGAGGGCTGGCCTCCAGAACTTTGCCTAGTTTTGATATTTGAAGTCAAATCATTGTGTTTTCTGACGTATGTGATTTTTTTCATGTTTCAAATGCAAGTAGTACTCATTATCAATTTGCCTCACTGCTTAATCCCCTCAGTTTGAGGGAAGGATCCTTGAAATTATTCTGTTACTAATAGACTTGCCAAATCACATCATCTTAAGACTGAAATATCTGGTTTGGATTACTAAAACACAGGAGCTCCTTACAGCAACCATTACATTTACTTTGACAAAAATATTTGAAATTGATAAGTACTATGGGAAGTCTTAGAGTCAGATTTTTCTTTTTTTTTTTTTTTTTTTTTTTTTTTTGTAAAACCTTAGGCAAATACATGAATGAGTATTTGGTGGAATTTTAAGAAGTGTTAAGTGTCTGTCTACATCCTAGCTGGATAAATACCTTTTAAAATCTGACTTCAGAAAGCCTGCGCAGGTTTTTCACTTCATGTCTTAAGAAGGTTACTTGAGTCTTGGATGAGTTTCTAAATTGATTTGCTATTTTTCTACTGTAATTTTCTTTGTTACCAGAAATACCATCTATTTTAATATAAAAAAAAGAGGGCTGCCTAACGTTGGCTACAGAGCTTCTCTGCTCCTGTGCTATATTGCATAGCAAAAATATGAAATAAGCTAGTGTTAAGCATTCCTTGAAGTATTTTTATATTTTGAAAATGTTCTGTATTCTATGGATATTCAACCTGATGTATTGGCACAAATTTGGTTGCTTCCCAGGTCACTTTATTACCTAACAAAAGGAAGATGCTGCAGGCAAGATTATCAGCATGAGAATAAATGATCTAGCAAGCAGTAATAAACCTGAAAACAACAATGCTAAATGTTTTATGCATCATTTATGTATGTGTCACTGCTGAAGGCTGAAGCAGTAGATTTTAGTTCTGCATAGTGAAGGCAGGAGGAAGTATTTGCACTTCTTTAAGTCATGAATTTTGCAACTGCTTGCTGTATAGGAACAGGTATACAAGCTATAAAATTAAAAATTACAGTGGAAGAAAAAGAATGCTAGCACAGCACGGTATTCATAACAAATGAAAAATTCTTTAACACAAAGGGAAAAAATTGATTAAATTTTCATAAAATTTACCTAGAGTGCTACTGATATTACCTGTAATTTTTCTTACCTTTTTTTTTTTTTTTTTTTCCCCCCTATGGCAGAAACAATTTGCAAAATAAATGTATATTGCAAAAATTGTCCCACCAGATGAGTTAGTTCAACAAGAAACTACGGTAATAACAGTTTGAGAATGCATTCTGGGATTTTGTGCTTACAGTATCTGGTTAGTATGTGTCGGTTAGTGTCCTCAGTTGTAAAGCCTGATTGTGTATCTTCCGGTCATTCTGATAGTTTCAGCTTTAAATTGAGGTGTAACTTCGACCCCCTGTTTTTGTCAAGTTGAGAGAACCTACAGCGTTTGTGAAATCAAGCAAGTTGTGATTCCATCCGTTCTAAAGGTAACTTACAGAATTTGTGTGTGGGGAAAACACACTCAAAATAAATAAATAAATAAATAAATAAGATAAGCTCTAATCAGATGTTTGTGTTCTGAACATTAATTCATGTCTTTGCAATCAAAAAGCAGATTGCTATTTCTAAATATGTGCTTTTCATAACATAGTGAGATAACTTCCATAGATCCAGCTGTTAACCTGGGTGGTAACCACGGCAGTATGACAACTGAGATATAAAGAAAAAGAAGTGTCTTCAAAAGAGATTTACAATGTATGCTAAAGAACCCTGGGCTACAATACCATTTTTTCCCATTAAAAAATCTCTCGTGCAATCCGTCTTCAGCCTTTGAATATCTACGGTTTACGATTTATGAAAAGCTTGTTAACTTCAGTACATGCAGATGTACGAAAGTGGACAAAGTTAATCATGCATTAATAGCAAACAAGTAAAAGTAATTAGCTAGGTCACACAGTATCTCTCACAAGGAATGTTAATGCTTAGTATTGCACACCAAAGGTGTCAGCATTTCAGGTAAATTTCAGTGTGAACTATTCATAGAGTTAGAAAATTTCATTTATAAAAAAGCATTATTTTTCCAAACAAGTAAGGATTTCAAACATTAATACTGCTGCTTAGCGTTCATTTTCTTTAAATGGTCTACACAGAAAAAAAAAGGACAAGAAAGGCCTTCCTTACATGGGTATATAAATAAATAACTAAGCAACGAGTTAATATGCTGCTGAAATTCATTAAAGCTATTTCTATTTGCCTTATGCTCATCAGTACATGACCATATCCAGTATCAGTGTCACAAGTCCAAGCTTGATCTTAATATAAATAAATAAATTCAATAACAAATATTGAAATATTCCGAAGTCCTCCTCAAAATACTGAATAAAAGTGAGTAGTGATTAAACTTATGTGAATTGCACTCTTCTCACAGACATTGTGTGGGCAGAGTAAGAGGAGAAATTATTGAGGAAATTATTTGCTGTGAATTATTTGCCTAGTTCTAATGAGATTATCATTCAAATGAGTATTTTAAGTTAATGTCAGACCAGCATAATTTGATTAATCCATCCTTTTTTCTACCAACATATTCTGGAGTAGAAAATGCTTTTCATTTATATAAGGAATCTCGTGGGTCAATCCTTGCACACTGTTGTTTGTCCTAGATTAAAGAAATGAAGTTTCCTGTGCTAGATATGGTAATTCCATTTTTTAATGTCAACAATAAATTTTAAGCTTGTCTGCACCATTTATTTTTATGGTATTTTATGATAGTACAACAAATATATATGCAGACTTGTGGATTTTCCTAACCTTTCTCAAACTGAGTTAGTGTGTGTACACAGCAGACATCAGTGCAATAAATGCATATTTATCTATCTTTAATTATCTGGCTTGGACAGGACCAGAAATCTAGCTAAATGAAGTGCTGGGTGGACTAATGCACTCAGCTCTGTGTTGCCATGGCTAGATCACTTTCAGAATCAGAGTATTTAAAGCTAGACAAGGTCTCACAGTCTGTTTTATAGACTATAATCACAATAATTTCCCCTACATTCATGGATACACTACAGAGTTTTTTGATAGGAAAAAATGATATATATATATATATATATATATTTCTGTTTTACTGCAGGCACAAAGAAGTTTTAAATGACTGAATGCTCAAATTGTTTGAAACTCACAATTTTTATTTAAGGAATTTCAAAACACATACATGCACACAGAAAACACAAATGAGTTTTGCTCAGTGAATAAGACATACCTTCAATTTCATTTTTCCTACTCAAACTTCTGGAAGCATCTTTTTCTACAGTTTCAATCTTTATTCTTTGGGTACTGCTTTTTTACTTCAATTTATTTTGATTTATTTTTTATATATATTTATGGATATATATTTTATATACTTATATATTATAGAATATATATTTATGCAGATAAAAAAATATGTTATTTTAAATTCATATTTGAACACTGGGTATCAGTATACCCAATTTTAAGTTTTTTAGACATTTTGAGTTCTACCTGTCCAACATGCAATGATGTAAAGATACATGGAGGGTTAGTTTTGGTTTGCAAAATTATGTTAAGAATTGATTTAAAGTTTGTATTTTCGTATCTAGTAGCACAAACAAAAATTTTGAAAGAGGTGTTTGTGCTTCTTGCACAATTCACATCTAAGTATGACTAAAGCAATTCTCTAGAGCAATCTTCCAAGACAAAGTTTACTTTTAAATGAAGAGCTGGAATGTGAGGATCCTCCCAGGAGTGAATTTTATGATCACACTGTAAACCTTTGAAAAATGAATTCAGTGACAATTGCTGACAAATACTTGCACATTGACATTACATGCACATTGGCAAGTGTTGCCATAATAAAACAAGCACTTATAGTGTCTAAAAATCATAAATTATTAGAGAGATTCTTGCAGCAGTCCAAGAACACATTTGCCCCAAATAACAACTCATTACAACAATATTATTGTCTAGTTTTTGTTTTGTTTTGTTTTGTTTTTAATACTCCCAGTTAACTTCAAATTCAACTTCCACCTTTGATTGTGAAATCATGCACTTTTAAGTGACATTGAAATTCTTCATTCCCTGTATTGCTTCATTCTATATATTTTTTAATATAAACTTCATAAAGTACAGACAGCGTCAAACATCCTAGAACCTCAGTCAGAGAGAGAGCATGTGACATGATATGATGGACATTTGAGTATGTGCTCATTCAAGGTAAAAAAAAAAACAAAAAACAAACAAACAAACAAAAAAAAACAACAAAAAAACCACGTTTAAATGAATATTTAAGTCAAAGATAATATAATGAGAGGTGGCAGAGCTACAGAAGAGTAAATACTTCAGAGTAAGTAATCTAATTCTTCACGTGGTAGGAAGACCTATGTATAGAAAAAGATGTAGCAAATTGATGTAGTGCTTGTGAATCTGCAGGTTATAAATATTCAAATGTACAGTTAAAGCAAATTCTGAAATAAAAACTTGAGCTGTTGGTATAAAATAGCTCTGTGCCAAATTAAGTCTTAGGTGTCCTTGGTAGGGCTAGGATAAAGATTGAATGATCTCTACCATAAGAATACTACTGACCCTGTTAGCTAAATTTAAGAGGTCTGAAAGGAATAGTGCAGTTTAGAACTGACCTTTCCCAAATTAATTACCAACTTCTGAACCTGATTATGTTTCATATGCTACTCTCCAATATTAATTCCCTGTACAACATGGTTGAATGCATATGTACTTGTCAGTCTTATTTTGTAAGAATTAATTACTAGGAGATGCATGTATGAATTTTAACATTTTTGCCATTGTTTCCCATCTTTCTTTTACTTTGTACAAAGTAATCCTTAAAATGTACTTCCATGGACTATGCAGGTGGACTAAGTGCATATATCTCTACATATGAAAAAATTACATGTAATACTTCCCTTATTAGAAATGTACACAAGAGGGTATTTTAATTATTTTTCAACATAAGTTGAGTTCAAATAAAATGTCAAATACAATTTGCTATAAGAAGGTTGAAATATATGATAGAGAGAAAATCAGAGAAAATCTAAGCACTCAGATCTCCTAGCCAAATTTTTATTTGCATAATAGTGAGCTATAAGGTTATATATCATTATATGGCAGAATGCCAGACTATAATCTTCTTAGCAAAGGTACTGAAAATGCCAGTCTGAAAAGCATTCATCTTAGAACAGAGTTTGCATCTTCTATAAACTACTAAGCATATTGACTTTTTTATTATTATTACTACTACTTACTCTTTATTTTTGTTCTTGAACAAACAGAATACTGAAATCTATTTCCTGCATTCTTTTAGTTTATCTGTGGTAGACAAAAACACAAAATTAATGTTGACATATTTGTTTGACATATTTGTTTAACATCCCTGAACAGAAGAAATTCCTTTAGAACTTCTTCAGTAATCAGCCTTGTAAAAATAAAATAACATGTACATCTCTGGATAGATTAACTTGTTTCAAAAGCTCTTCATTAATCAATAAGGAAAATATATTAAAAAGTAGTAGCAGCAAGTTCTTTGTTAATATACTGAATTCAAGTTTTGATAAGATTAAACCATTTTACCACATATCATCTTCTTATGCAGTTAAACCAAAATTTTTAAATATGAAGAGAGTTCTCCAACTAAAAGTTGGAGTCTACAAATTATTATTCAGAAATAGCTAATATATGTGATGGTGTGATTGCTTTTTTGTTTTTGTTGTTCCTGTTGACAGATAGTAGTATTGGCTGCTCTGGGCACTTAGCCATTGCATAGTTTTGTAAAAATACCCAAGAGAGTATTGGTGTCAGAGTTTTACCTAGAGTAAGTGGGACTGAGGAGATCAGGGTGAAGAAGGGGCACATTCCCAGGAGTGAAAATAATACCAAAAGATGTAATTGATTATTCTTTGCTGTTCAGGAATAAGTAAAATGAGCCAACTTGATGGTATCTTGATTTAATATGTTCATAATCTGGTTGTAGGTAGAAAATGGAAGAGATTTTTCTACAACAAAATCACTAGTGAAATTGAAAACAATATTTGTAGTTTACATTTTGTATTATTGTGTGTTTAGCACAAAATTTGTTTCTGATAAGTAGATGAATATTTTGCTTAATATGATGTAAGAGATTCTGAATGCTAAAGTATATCAAAATGCCCAAAGTGAACTTCATTAAGAATATATTTTTTTCTTTATTATATTTTTATGACTGAAAAGTCAGGGTATCTCCATTGGGCAATATTTATCCAAATGTATCAAAACACTTTTCATCTTTTTACTATATATAAGCTATGACATGCTTTTTATGGAGATGTGTTGATAGCTTTATATTACCAATTAGCTATTTTGCTTTACCTTTATTCTATTAAAAGTGTAAAAGAGAACATGTTTTTCACATCCAGCTACATCATTGGATAGGATGGTAAATAAATGTGCTTATGCCTATTATCTACTGACTTCAAAATAAAACAAACAAGACAACAGAAAGTCCCAATATAAGAAAAAAAATAATAATTAAATTAATACTAATAATTTTAAAAAGCTGAAGACACTAAATAGATTTTATCATTAAAATATTCATTATTGCACACATCCTGCAATTCTCATGCTCTTCTTCACTGGTTAGCGACCTCAGAAACAAGATACTGGGCTAGCTGAATGTTCATTGTGGTTACTGGATCAGGACTGTGTTAAGTTCTGAAATAGTGGCTCTACTGAAATGACTAGCAGTTACACAATATTTTTTATTCTTTCTACTTACTCTTCTGTACCTGGTCTCCTGAAAACTATATGAGAATCCTTTTGTAGTAAATACAAGGATCAGTAATTACACTGAAGAATGCCTGTATCCTAGCATTGTAGTGTTTATGTTTTCAGTATAAAAATGAATGTCATCTCGAGTTTGGATGTAGCTGCTTCTGGACTTTGTTCTTGCAAACTGGTGACAATAAGAATGTCCAAAGTAAAACCATCTAAAATGGTCTAATCTGACCAAACTTCTTCACTACAGTGACTGGCTGATTCTATTTAGCATAACAAGTTGTAATAAAATAAAAAGGGCATTGATTTTCAGTGTACAGGATTGATTACTTGTCAAGTGCCTCTAGATTGAACTTGGCTACCCATGTGAAATTGAATAATGAGTAACTTTCACTTGATATTGCTATACCAGAAAACCCAGTAGGTTCTTAAATTTCAAATTTCAAGAATTGCAGTGAAGGATTTAATCTGTCTAATACTTGCTAGGCACTAAGAATTCTTCAGGGAGTATAGTAGGAAGTGATCTTAGACATGTAATTATTTTCTCGTAATATAATTATTCCCAGCTCAGTAGAACTGTTTAATGCAATTAAAACTATAGGCAGAATTTAGAAATTCTCAAATCTGGGTAATTTTGTGGATCATGATAGTTTAGGCACAAATTGTTTTGAACTTATTCCAGTTGATTAACTGATTATGCAGATATTTAGCATTAATATGAATCCATATACACATATTAAATATACAATAAACATTGGACTCAGAACTGTCTAACAATTCAACACAAGACTACTTTATATAGTTAGAATTCCCTGCTCTTTCTCCAAAGTCTTTGATATATAACAGATTTGTTTCAGGTACTGGGAATTAATGTAGCTAAGAATGAAGGCAAAGCAGCAGGTATCTAATCTAATCTATGTGACAGAAAGTCACTGTTGCCAGGAGTTATGGGTATTTTTCCAGCCTGAGCTCACCTTTTATTTAAACTATAGTAAACTACACCTAGTGATATCCAAAGGCAATTTGAATTCTTACTGAACAACAGTACCACTGAGGTGTATAAATATGCAGCAACTTTTCATCAATTCATTAGGTATATCAAAAAATTCTAACACTGAGTACATCATGGTAGGAAATCTTTAATTAGAGATCATTTAGATCACTTTTATTAATGATGATTTATATGACAGTGTATGCATTTTGTAATGGTTTTAACTTTTTTTTTGTTTCCAAATCCAATAAAAAACAAATTCATATTATTTTCCAAGATAGCAAAGCTTGTAAAAACACAATAAAATTTCCTCCAAACAAAACCAAGAAACTGTATCAAAATTATAGAATGTAATAATATAATTTCATTGAAGGAAACACCATAGTTGGTTATTTGAATAAGTTTAATGCAATTCCTTGCTTCTTACTACTGCCTTGAGCTTAAAATTCAAAACTATGTAGTGATTTGCACTATCTCTAAGCTCTGTTTGTGTTGTTATTTATAATTCATTCACTTCAAAGGTTATTTCAACATTTTTAAAGTAAAATCGTTAAAGCCTGGAATTGATTAGGAAATAGAAGAATTAAAAATAAAAAGTGTAAATCTTTTAGTGCATAGGTAATTTTTGCTAAATTACATATGTACTTAATTCTTCTAAACATTAAAGAAATCATTAAGAGGTGAAATACATGCATATGTATATGTCTTGTATGGGACCGTTTTCTTGGCAAGGAAGCCTCAGATCTTTCTATGAAGGATTATTATTTATTGGTATTAATTAAAAGCAAGGACACTAGACTATGCACTGCCAGAGCAATCATTCCTGATATTAGGATAAAAGATTATCATGATATAATATTTTAGTGAGTTTTTCAGACTCAAAGGTCCTAGAATGTGTTATCATGTTTACAAATGTATTTTGTAAATGGTGCATAAATAGTTAAGGCAGCAACCTTTGAACTGCTGGAAAACACAACAAATTAGTAAAGGAGAAATAACACATGAAGAAGATAAGCTAAATGAATGCGTGTAGGAAATAGCTTTGTGAGAGAAGATAATTCAAACTGGACTTGCAGAAGGTAATTTGAGCTGAACTTTTAAACCTCAGGAGAACTTCCAATTTATAATATTCTAGTTATTGTTGTGCAGAAAATGGTGTTCTCACTGGTATTAGCCACACTGAACATGTGCACAAATGTATGGGAAAATATAGACAGACTTCGACACATTCTGTTATCAGTCAAAATAGAAATGGCAGTCTGCAGAGTGCCTATTCTGAAGTAGCTTTAGGGGAAAAACTACATCTTCATTATTTTTCAGGCCAGTAAGTAGAATTGTATGGGTTCCTAGGAACTTTGTCTTGTACAAAATAAAGTTCCTGGTTACTTATCATAGGATTTTCCTGTTTTGACCCTGTATCAAATAGAAAAAAAAAATAAAATAAAATTCTCCATGGTTATCATATGTCATTTAATGGCTTACATTAAGTTCACTCTTTATTTCCATGACTTTTCTGAGTGGGTGTTACATATGCTGGTTTCCTGCTCTTGTCTCAAAGGTGTCTAATTCCCTCTTTGTTCTAGAAGGCAATCGTGAATACACTTTAAATGTATGTTTAATCTGTATTATATAAATACGTAAATAATATATGTACGTAAAACCTTTTCAGACGAGGTAAGACGATGAATTTAAAAAAACAATCCTCTGCATTGTAAATGCTACTAGTAATCTGGAAGCCAAAACTCATCAACTTCAATTGCTACAGCTAAAAGTTGTCCCGTTAGGGAAAGAGTGACTGTATGGCAGGCATCATCGCAGGGGCCCTGCTTGCGTCTGGCCTGGTGAACCACACAGGTTGTGCTTGCCACTTGATATGCACACAGTTGGTAGCACAGGCGAACAGTAATTGATTGGTTCATCTCTGTAAGACATTGTAAGTTCATCTCTGCCTGGAAGTGTTCCGGTGAAGCAGGGAATGTCTTCTTAATAAGACTTTTTATTAAAGAATAACATTTTTTATTGAAAGAGTAACTTTTATTAGTATAATAATTCCTGAATTGAAGTAGAATAATTTAAATACAACTTTTGTAGTTAAGGCAATGTTAAATATATAACTGCTAACTACTATGCTTCCTGAGTATTACTTATTAAAGTAGATGAATGTCAGAGTTCATTATGTCTGTTAAATTTCAGTAAACATTCTTTCAATAATCAATTCCAATCCTGCAGACTTAGAATAGCTGTCCTATTAGATCTAAATTAAGTGCACCTCTGCGAGCTTTCATTAAAAGCTGTCCTTTCACTGTTCCCCCCCTTTGAGATGTGATAACACTAGTAACCAGGAGTAATTCTTACTGCCTCTGTATGCACAGTGCCTCATTCACCCCACACTTCTAATTGCGGTTGTTTTAAAACAAAAGCTTCTACTAAAGAAAACAGTAATCAAGCCCAAATCCCAACATTTCTAATATATGCCACCCCAGTAGGAGTTTTTTCTTTGAATTTCTAATTAAAAACCTTTTAACGAAAGACAGCTTGAGTCTGAAGCTGTCAGGTCTCCCCTTGTCCTTGATACATACCAGGGGGAAAAAAAGGCAAGCAGGAGAGATTTTACTTTTAAAGAAGCTCCAGTTTCTGGAGACATTTGTATTCAGATATTACTCTCTCTTTCTCATGGGAGCACAGCTCTGCTCTCCAAATGAAAAAGAAATAATAAAACACATCAGGAACAGTGGACCTCAGACCCACTCTTTCTCTCCTTGTCTTGGAATGTTATTTCCATATAGAAAGCTACTCTAATGGGACACTTGTAAATGGCAGGGAATTTAGCCCTTGTGGAGTCTTCTCCAGAAATTGGATTTTTGCTTAAGCAAACGGCAAGCCATGTAGCAGGGAAAAAGCTATTTATTTGACTGCCTGTTGAAGAGCCTTACAAAAATACAATTCAGTCTGCTGCGATCACTGAAGTCAGTCTAGCATGCACTGAAGAAAAGAATTATTTTACCTCAACTG
The DNA here is from genome assembly GCA_011074415.1 of Stictonetta naevosa. NCBI lineage: Eukaryota > Metazoa > Chordata > Aves > Anseriformes > Anatidae > Stictonetta > Stictonetta naevosa. Next base: position 2,958,742 of record CM021709.1, read on the forward strand.
GATGAAAGCAACCTTTCAAATGCAGTGAAATATTAAATAAGTCCAAATTTTAAAATGTAACAGGGATCATGCAATCCAGCATTTGTCATCAAACACAGATTTCACTAATGGCTATCAAAACCTCAGTTTCTATTTGTGCTTCTAGGTAACTGTCTAGTTTACTGATAAACTAAACATCCTGACAAACGTAAAGAAAATTGGAATATTTTCTTCAGATTTTTTTTTTTTTGATATTTCAAAACTCCTCAGTTGAAAGATGCTATCAATATGAACTTGTATCTCTGATATGGATGCTTTATGCCCTTTTCATCTGTGCTAATTAACTGATTTATTAGCAGGAAAATCTTGTTATAACTTTTTTTTTTTTTTTTTTTTTTTTAAATAGTCCATCAAAGACATGCGACTGTTCTATCAAATGAACATGAGTACATGTTGTTCAATCTGGGGCATTCTGCATGTCCATTGCTTCTCAAAAATAGGCTACTTCCTCTGGTTAAAACGCCATAATTTTGTCATGCCTGGGTGCAGTCTGGGTGTTGGTGTCTACTTGAAGATGAGAGTCTTTTGAGGGTGTAGAGCACTTCACTTAGTGGAAAGGGCCTGTTCTGAAATTTTAACTACACTTGCTTTAACAACTACATTTCAAAGGTTGACGTGATCTCCTAGGTAGGATAATTAATATAAAAAGATTTTAAATGTACGCATCTGTAAAAATCTTTGTCATTTAATAAATATTTCATTACATACTGCAAAATTGGTTGTGAAAGAGTTTTCTTACAAGTTGTTTTTTTACAAAGAGTAGTTGGGAAGTATTGGGTGTTTTGGTATTCAAAAAAAAGAAATCTCAATAATAAAAACAAAAACCAAAAAACACTAGGTTATATGATTAAAGAATCAGAAACTTACATATCATAGATTTGAAATCCTAAATCATTTTAATTGTTGCATTGTGTTACAGTTACATCTGCAAATTCATGTATTTTACTAGAGGGCTTTTATGTCCCTAAATGCATGAATTCAATGCACAAAAATCACCGGTCAATGTGTGATACATAATCATACTGCTGTAACTCTCTGCTGAGGGAAATTTCTGTATGTACTTCTCTATTTCTTTTATCCCTCTGTATGTGAGCAATTCATAAATTCTAATCATTCTTTATGACATTTTTACAAAAGAATGAGATCCTCATTTGATTAATGGAGAGGTTAGGTTAGCTGAAGTTCCACATGACACCTGATTTTTTCTTATGTAGGTTAAAAGAACATTTATTTGTCTAAATTGTAGGATTTTTTTTTTTCTTTTTTTTTAATTAGATTGTAGGTTTTCTAGTTTTGTATAAGCATATGACACACATCATTAACTAAATTAATTTCAACGTCACTAACAAAGCTAACCTAATTTTAGTTAGGACTAGAATCCAGTTGTGTAGAGCAGTGTTTACTTTCCCTATTTTCTCTTCCTTCCTTCCTTATTTTATCATTCCTTGCCAAGCTTTTATTGCAAATACAGTAGAGGCTCTATCATTTCTGTGCTCATATAGTGATGACAGACAGACTTGGAGTAGTTCTGTCAGAAAATTTTTAAGAATACTGAAATTACGATGATTTCTAATATTTTGGGCTGCAGTATTCAATTTAAACATTCTCAATAGCTTTACTGTTGCAGTCAGAATTTTTAATTCAGAAGATTTTTCTTAAAAATATTAAATATGTACACAGACGCATGTAAAAGTGACAAATATTATGCTTCTCTTCAGCTGTTTAGATATTTTACTGTTACTAGATACACATTTACACACATGACTTGGTGAAACTGAACCATAACCAATCCTTACTTATTTTGTAAATCATCTGTTTAGCTCAAATGAATGCATTTCAGCTGAAATTGCATACATCCTTTATACTCTGTGATACTTTGTTTTTCATTTAAAAATTTTTAAGCCTAAATTTATTGTTTGATATGGTATTTTTTAGTGGTCTTAAGCTGTATTTCCAAAAAGTCAGTTGTGCCACGTATAATTGCATTTTCAGAAATGTTGCAAAAAGATATTTATTTTGTCATTGTTTTATATTGATCATTTGTGCATATTGTGCATTAAAAGCAGATTGGCATAGTGAAAGCAATGGCAGAAATGTCATTTTGTTTCTAACTCTCCTCCATCACTTGTATTCCACCCATATATATTGCTACAGCAATAAAAGTCCATGACAAGCTTCATGCTGTTCTTTGAATTTAAAGCAGAGAACAATTTAATGGGGAGGGAGGGTGGTGGAAGGAGGATGGGAAGGGGGGAGAATTCTCAGAGTGGATTGTTCTATTGTGATATTTAAGTGCTGCTTCAATTAGGGCTAAATGAATACTCACAACAAGGGAGACTGGCCTTTATAGTTTTAACTGGGAGGCAGGTGGTGATTAATTCTTTGGCATCTTTCTGTTCAGACAGATATAGAATCAACTCAAGTGCATTATAGAAGACGAAATAGCTCAGTGAATTACACTTCCTCTCCATTATAGAGTGAAAAAAATGACATTAACAAAACTCCAGAGTGAAAGTCACGGTATTTGAGAGTTCTCTAAGCACTCCATTCATGATCGTTCAGGAATTATTCACAGACCAGGGCTGAACATGTCCATTAAATTTTGTGCTTGAAATTCCAAAGCAGTATGTGATTTCATGATGATGATTTTCAACTACATATAACAGGATAAATGTGAACTCTAAATTTCTTCACCTTTGTTAATAAACAACTAACATGCTTTCCATAAATTAAACTGCTCACAATTACATACAGCAGTCTATTTTGCTAACTCTTATTAGTTAAACTTAACTTCTTACTTGTACTTGTTTACATACCTTGTTGGTCGTGTTTCTAATCACTGTATTGGCCTTAGGAGCCATCATGTTTAGGTTGCATCTAAGTTGAGTGAGGAAATGATTGGGCCTTCCTACTGTGCTAGTCTGTGTGTTCTGGATGCTGAAGATACCTATGGTACCTTTATCTATATTTGTATTGCCATAATTATTGACTAAAAGTGTAGAATAATCTGTAGCTGGGAAAGTTTTTTTAGAGCAGTGGCAGTAAAATGACAGTTGTTGGGATGTGTCAAATAAGTGGCTGAACATGAGAAGGGAGAACAAAGTGCTTTGGGCCATAGAGCTGAATCTTCTGGTTTAAGGTGGTGAGCTACATCAACAAACTTGAGGGGAGTCTGAGTAATTCATGATTACATTGTGTCTGCTTAAGCTGCCCAGGTGGGATGGTCTCTGTGAAGGAAGGGGAGATGATGCTTTCTCTGAGTTTCTCCCTGCCTGGGGCAGGAGACACGTGCTTCTCACCTCAACCAGCCGCAGCTTGCAGCTCCTATTTCTTGGGCAGCAGCATAAGCTGTGTGTTGGCAGAAGATGGCCACAGCAACCAGAGACTTCACCCAGCAGCTTGTCCCAAGAACTGCAGCTTGTCTCAAGCCTAGCATCCCGGCTTGCTGTGGTGGGGCCCTTTCAGCTGTAGTCCCTGTCTGCAGGAGAACAGGGAGAGTTGTGCGGTCGATGATGTGCTTGAGGTGGAGTGGTGTCTGGTGCACACTGCACACAGGGGAATTGCCACGTGCTTTGGGGAGCCAGGAGCTCATGTGGAGTGTCTGAGGTTACAAGGAGGAGAGCAGGAAGTCTAGCTGGACCTGAAAGAGAGAACTTGTGAGGAGCCTGTGGGACTGAGCAGGATTTACTGTGTAAAGTTACGGTGTTAATTGACTCAAAGTCAATAAGGATCTGCCTGCAAGGGCACAGTGGGCAGTGGAAAGATCTGTGTGTAATCCTATTTATTTCTATTGTATCTGACATAATCTCTTTATTTTTCTACTTAAGAAATGTCCAATTCCCCTATTCTCTTTTAAGTTGAAAAGCCTTTTAGTCTTTCTTGGTGAGAACACTATGCAGGCAGTAGATCCACATCACAATTCTGGCAGGTTTGGGCTTCCATCACCTCCGTGCCACCTTTCCCAAGCAATGAGCCTGCTGCCAGCTGTGGGCAGCTTGTCAGAGGAAACCAGCAAAGGTGCCTCAAGGCTGAGTCAGATAGTCACTGTAAAATGCAGTTGCTGCACTGTTACAGAGTTCAGCTACACATTAAATTAATAAATATATTAAAAATCATAGTTTAAACTGTAAATCAAACAAAACTTAATTAGAAAATTAAAGAAATCCCTAGAAGTTCTTGAACCATGAAATTGTTTAACTGGTAAAAGAAAGAAAAAAAAACAAAAAACTAACTACAACTTACTCTTGAGAAGTTTAATTAACAAAACATATAAAAGTAGTTTGTATACATATGTGAATATTTAATACCAGACCACTTGAATATATTTTTTTTTCAATTTATAATTGTGTATTCATAGAAATAATAACTTTGCCACAGGGTTCACTCACAGTGGGGTGAGGACCCAAAGGTTAGCTAGGTTCTGGATCGGATTCTGCCACCATTTTCACAGATTTTTTTTTTTTTTTTTTTTTTTTTAGTTTTTCTTGCTAAGTACACTCTTTATTTATTTATTTATTTTAGTAAGACCTTTTCATGATCGTTTGAAACTACATACTTAATACAATTTTCCTATTTTCTGAAATGTTTATTGTAATATTCAAAAATGCTTTGAAAACAAAAAAAAAAAAAGAAAAACACTGAATACTAAATACTCTTGGAATTGTAAAGGTATTAACTGAACTGGAGGGTGAGTTCTCTTGAAAATACAGATGCTAAAAATATTACAACATTATAAAAATGATTTTTATAGGATATAATAGACTCCTGTAAAATTAAAGCAAAGAAAAATTCCCTTTTTATTATGCGAAGGAAATTTTAAAATGTCTCTGTGGAAAACTGTATTCTGACTTCATTGTATATCTTTATTAATACATATAGGCTATATTTAAAAAAAAAAAAAAACTGTATAATGGAAAGGGCATTATCATTTAGGGCTGTTTTTAATTAACATTTTCAGATAATTGAAACATTTCCTGCATTTTTGCCAGATACCTTACATGTTAATACCAAAAGATTTTATTCTAATAGCACTAGCTAAAATTGAGACCGAGTGCATATGAATTCTCAATAGCACTAGGGGGATAAATGCTCCAAAGGCATAGTAAATGTATGCATTTTGTGTTTTAGGGAACAGCAGTGCAATTACTGTATAACCCTCACTTACCAACCATTTTAACCTCAATTTAATGTGTGTGGCAGTTCTCCCAGAATGACCTTGATGCAGTACTGAATGTTTTGCATTTTTTAAACGGACTTGAAGAGATACAAAGGAATGTAGTTCCTATTAATGGGTATAATACCCACACTTATTTAACATTTTATAAATTGTATTTATTGAAAACTTCCATCTACTTACAATATATTAAGTAGAATCCCTTCAGTCAGACCATAGCACCTTTTGTTTTGCACTGAACATCTGATCAGTTATTAGTTTGTACATGGAGAGACGCTATTTAAAGACTTACAAACTCCCTTGAAGTAAATTGTACCCTCCAGCTAAAACCTGACACAGTGCAAATAATACATACAGTATTCTGTATTGTCTTCAGTGGCAGGCTGCTGTTTTTGAGATCCCTCAGAGGCATCTTCATCCTCAGTTGTATGAGCCAAACTTTTGTGGATTGGTACCTTTGAAAACTTCAAATGCTGTACAATGCTATCAGGGCAATGGAGGAGCTGATCTCAAAGTCCACTATTAAAACTTCCCTCAAGGACATTTTCATTAGAACTTTGTACATGGACAGTTCAAAAGACTCAGCTATTGATTTTTGCTCAGAAGTCCTCTCTCTCTTCTCGTATTGTTCAACATTTTGACAGAATTTCAAAAACCACAAACTGTGGCAGCAGAGGATTCCAGCTAGGATTTTATGCTGTTCATTTGATTTCTTAAGGCCGCATCCTTCCTGTGTCCTTGTCAACACTACAAGGAGAGGAGCCATCTTAGAAGATTTGCTAAAAGGCAGAAGCAATTTCACAGCAATCTAAAAAAATCTGACCTTTCCACATACAGGAAATCTCTCTTAAGTAAATAACCTTTTTAGCTGTAAAATTTTGCTGAGACATTCATTTATCAAAAACATAGATAAAAATCACTGCATGTTTATCTCTTTTCACCATTTAAAAAATGTATTAAAAGGAACCCACCACTAATATACCTAGACTGCAGTACAACGTTATTTTATTTTAAAACAGAACTGTTGTTTTAAAGTTTGTGATGCTGGAAGCTGAGCAATTAATTATTACCATCTGTACTTCATATCCTTACTCCTATTATCATTTTCATGGACACTATGTAATGAAGTTCATTTAGCCTCCACTGCATTTCCAGGATACAGTAGTTCAAATTTAATAGGATTTATGAAAAAGTTAATGAATGAGTGGTGCAATTATTTCTGTTTAAGGAAAATCATGATCTACTTGATCTTTATGAAAGACATATTGCAGGTCTTTTAATTGCTAGGTGCTTACATGCTACATTGGTGGTTGGCAAGGCTGACATTTTCTCACCTTTCACTTGACTTCACTGAACACATTTTCAAATACAAAAATTCAAAAATTCCTTTCTTATGGGAGTAACCATATTTTGCAGATGGGAGTAACCATATTTGCAGTTGAGAAGACATTTTTCAGAGCCTCTTGAAAGTGTTTGTTATGTTCTCATAAATTCTAGTTTGTTCAATTTTGTTGTATTCATGGTCTATATCACCCTCCTTTGTATGACTTCTGAGTTACTAACCACTGAGACTTCTGAACATTTGAATAGGAACTTCCCCCCACTCCCCATCCCCTCCTCCCCCCCAAAAAAAAGAAAGAAAATGTTAAAGCCATCCCTTATTCATCAAGAAATTTAGTTTTATTTAATTTAAGACATTAAACACATTTAATTTCTGGAATATTCTGATTTTTTTTTATTTCCAAGACAGAGGCATTTCTCTATGTAGAAAAGTTGGCCAGCTGTGAACTACCAAGTATATTCAGTATATTAATAATAAAATTTTAATTAGCCTGTGTTTTAAGATCTCTTTCCAATTAACTGGATTTCATAGAATGAAGAGGAGCATGTCCATATCTATTGGATTTCATTATTTCTGAAATTTCTGATTTCTCACTATTATAATATTTTTATGCACAAATACATCTTGAGTTTGAGCTATGGTGTAAAAGTGAGAGCCAGGATCCTGACAGCTATGTTACATTTCTGCATGGAAACATTCATAGTCCTCAGATACAGCAGAATTGTTTTAGTTTTATTGGTGTTTAAAATCACTGGTCATACACTGTGCACTGTAATTCAGAGAGCAGCATGGGACAGAAAAATTTCTAATTATACATCTTGCAAATTAGGAGACAGTCAAGAACTTTTTAAAAAAAAAAAAAAATAAGGGGGGTAAAGAAGGTGTTAATATAAATATAACCTTCATACATGCTTTACAATCATCTTAAATACACACAGATCCTAGTATCTTTTTGCTATAGAAACAGTTTACCGGACTTGACTTAATGTCTCAGTTTTGGATTTCAAAATGTATTTTACCAGTAAATGTGCTATTAGTCAGAAAAGACTATCTCTTCATGAAGCTGTACCTGTCTATTCTCAGTTTTTTAGATCTGGATTTTTAGTTTTTCTCTCAAACAAGCTGTTAACAACTTGAGAAACATTTCATGAACATCCATGATGAGTCAATTTCTCTGTTTTGTTCATATTGCTATTAAAACTGAAATGAATAAACACCACCATCACCCCCTCCCCCTGCTAAAAATAATAATAATAATAATAATAATAAAATAAAAGTTCAAGGGCTCAGGCTACATAAAGCTACAGTTTGTCAAAGCTCAACAACGCTATAGTGTCTCAAACACAATAGGAAAGAACAGTGTATAAAAAGAGGAATCTTCATCCCCAGCGATGGTACGGAGGTTATTTTTCCAAGGCTAAACGAGGAGATCAAAATACACTGATCTGTTGAAAGACATACCCTAAATAAGTTGATGCATTTGTACAATGGCAAGAGGCAGCTTATAATACATCAGTAAAAAAGCCGGCAAGCAGGGAAGTCTGATGCACAGGCAGATACAGTATGGGAGTTTCATGAAAACCTTAGCATCATTTCTGTACTGTACAAAATTGAGGTCAACCACACAAATTCTGTAATCTGGGCCACTTGAATCTAAAATACAAAATGCGGAAATCCTCTCTTCGCTCCCTTTTTCAGAAATAAGCTCTAAGATTTCCTCCTTGTCTTTGGCTTCCTAACTGTGTTTCAGTGGCTTATTACACACTTCTGGCTTTGTATTCCGGCAGGGGGTCTCTCTGGAGTCTTTAAAAGGGAGGCCAGCTAGGAAGGCCCGTCCTCTAGTCGTCTCTTCAGATAGCAGTTCGTAAGACAGCTGCCTTTCTGTTCCTCTGCCTATTCAGTGGAGCCTTCCTAGCTAGCATTTTATTTCATTTTGAGGCACAGACTGCCTCAATGCCAATTTGTAAAGATGCTGCTTATACTTGAATCCACAATGTGCAATTTCCTCTTTTTTAAGTGGCTCACATATATGAAGCTTTGTTTGCAACACCTAAATTCACCTTTTGTGAATTTATTTCAGTGTTAAGATAGTGCTCAAGAGGTTAAGTTAATTTAGATTTTTCCCCTTTCAATAAAAGTATTTTTACTAAGAGCTGGATACAGTAAGAAGGGTGTTCTGCCGGGATGAACATCCATGTCAGGTTGTTAGTTGCAATGGTATATTTTGGTTCTGGTCTATCCAGAAAAGTCCTGGTCTATTCATTAAATGAACAAAAAACAGCCTATACTTGCAACATTTTATGAATCATTAATATGATGGAATAACATATTTTAGCTATACAGCTCACTATTGCATCTTGGATTGAAATACCAGTCTACAATTCTGAGTAGTTTTTAAGAATATACAGTAGTTTATTATTTTATTTACTTCAGAACTGGTAGAGGAAAAATAAGAACTTATGCCCAAAATTTTAGTTATTTCTCTAAAAAAATAAATACTTCCTACTTTCACAGACCCTGATTGACAATGTTAGCTTTCAAATACATAACTACTAATAGTTATTGCTGAAGATAAATATCCCTAAATTTCAGACTTGTCCTTGTATTTCCAGTGAATTGATAAATGCTGTTTTCCATGATAAAAAAGAGTGAGGAAGCATAGTTACCCAATTAAGTAACAGATTTAGAGTCATGCCATCTTGATTTACTAGAAAGCAATGTTAGGAACTGTAAAATACATGGTATAGTTCTTTCCACATATTACATGCTTTACATTCTTGGTAAATAGGGAGATGGTTTTACAGAAGAGTATTTATCTTACTCCTTATGCTCATAAATATTTCAAAAAGTTTATGAGAATAGCCTTTCTGTGGAGGCTGTAGAATAAGCAAACAGGATAGTGGTTGATGGATCTCTTGGCACAAGCTGTGCTCCAAGCAAATCCATGCTCCTATGGTCTTTCTAATATACCTTATCGTTTCAGGTATATTTCAGATGATAGAAAATGACACAGAAACGTTTTTGTTTGTTTCTCCTAAAAAGGAGGTTGGAATGAAGATACTTAGGTGGATTTAATCTGTTTACAGTCATGCTGAATGTAACTGTCCTCACAAATGTTCTGGGGAGTTTTCTCTTAGTTTCTGATCATTTCTAAAATGTTTTGACAGAATCTTGTACTTTAATATACAAAATAACATGATTGACATAATACACTCTCCTGTGCATGTGCACATATCTCTTTTTATTGCTATTAAAAATGAGGCGAATGGGAGAAAGACAAACAAACAAGCAAAAAGCAACAACATAAAAAGCCTTCCACATCTGTGACAACTTGTGCAAAGATCTGTGAAGTCATCATAACAGCAGTAACAAATGGCTGTAAAAATACCATATGACTTCTCTTCCTGCCTCCTTGACAGAACAGAAATGATGCAGAAGGATTGGGCTGCGAACCAAGAAAGTGAATAAACACATTCCACTACCATTTGGAACTCAGATTTGATAAAATGCTATCAGGAATTATCAAGTGGGGAAAAACAGAACAGGATTGTTTGTAAGGGAAAAAGAACAGACTAGAAAGAAAATAAGAGGTATTCAAAGGGGAAACAAGGATGCACAAGTTGATGATTTGAGGAAATGCCATTCGCTACCTTATTGAAACACTTCCTTGCTATCATAACTCAACTAAATTCAGTGCAGTTAAACTCCTCTCCCCCCCCAAAAAAAAAAAAAAAAATAGTAGTGATTTTAATGGAGGTGTGGTAGAATTAAAATACTCAAGCAATTTGGACAAATGAGTTAAAAGCTTACTGACAAACGGGATGTCGAAAAGGGAAAAAAAATGCTGTCTACAGGAAAGTGTCAAAATCATTTTTATTTGGTTTAATAATATCTTCTTCTAGCATTCCACATAGTGAAAATACTAGGAACTAGTTTATTCCCTTGTTTCAAAAGATTTTATTATGTCTTAGAAGTCAATGAAAATAATTCCATTGACTACAACAGGCACTAGTACAGGCTCAGATAAAAGAGGGTATGGAGAGCATACTTCTCCTTTCAGTTACTGGATGAGCAAATCAGCTCTACAGCCATCTTCTGTCTGCTAATGCTGCAGCTTCTGCTCACTTCAGAAGTGGGCTTCTAAAGCCTATGCACAGCTGCAAATTATCAGTATCTATCAGTATAGATTATAATTGTCTGACTTCACAAGCTCTTATAAGCTATTCTCTATCTAATTCCATATCTTAGGTATTGCCTGTTATTTATATTTTATACTGGCTTCAATCTGGGCAGAGTTCTAAATGGCATTATTCAGACTTTATGCTTTCTAGTATTATTTAACTTTTTCTAGGAACTGTCCTTGATATTGATCATCACAGCTCAGGCTCATTTCAGGAGCCTGAAATGCTTAGATGAAACATTCCACAAAGCACTTGTACACCAATTAAATAAAACAAGACAATTATATGTTGGAATAGCTAGAACACAAAGCCTGGTGCTTCTTCAGGAGAAAATCTATTTGAGTTCTAGACATGTAGACATACCTGTCTCCTACCCTATCCTATACCTTTAAGAGAAGGAAACTACTTTTGTGGATATTTTGTGGATGGCCCCGGAGACATCCTGGGGCCAGAGGGAAGAACAACATTGATGGGGATTACGAGTTGCTTGGGGTGATGGTGGCAGCACCGACTGTCACCGGGATGCCCTGTAGCACTGCCATGGGTCCTGTACTGAGGAGGGGACATGTGGTGGGGACAGGCAGGACCTGCTCCTGGGGACAGCTGGGTCCCCAGCTCCTTGCTGCACCCTGTACCTGCTCGGGCACGTCGATGCCATACAGGCGGATGAAGAGGTTGTCGATGCCGTTCTCAAACAGGAGCAGGAGCTCCTGGTTCCTCAGGGACTGGTCTCGCGCCTGCTCCAACCGGGCCTCCTCTTGCTGCAGGCTCATCCTCAGCTCTGCCTCCAGCCTCCTGCAGCTGACCAGACCCATACACGTCTGTATGGGTGCTCCCATGCAGAGAGACCCCAGAAGTGTTGCAAAAGCTGCCCAGGTGGGCCTGCTCTGTGCATATGGGGTTTGAAATATTATCTAGTGGTATTAAACAAGAAGTACCCAATAGCTAAAAATGTTTTTCATTTTATTTTTCATAAAAATGTCATTTTGAAAATGACAGTCAAATTGACAGTAAGTTTAGTTCTCAAACCATAATGCTATGCTAAATATATACAAAAATTAAAGTATGGTGGGTGATCTTGCACACAATCTTTTTAAGATGTTGTCTTAGTAGTCCTGACAGACATCAGATTGAACGTAGCCATCAATGTGCCATTGCCACAAAGAGCTGGCTGATGGTACCCGGGGCTCCATTAGGTGAAGTGTTGCCAGCAGTCTGAGGGAGGTGATTCATTCAGCACTGGTGAGTCTCCACCTGGAGTGCTGTGTCCATTCCTGGGCTTCCCAGTCCAAGAGACACATGGAGCTACCAGAGAAAGGGGCCACTGAGGTGATAGAGTGGAGCAACTCTCTTACGAGAAAAAGCTGAGAGAGCTGGGATTGTCCAACCTGGAGAAAAGATGGCTTGGCAGGGGGATCTCATCAACATGGCCAACTACATGAAGAGAGGGTGCAAAGAGGACAGATCCAGGTTGTTTTCACTGATGCCCCGTGACAGAACGAGAATCACTGAGCATAAACTGAAGCACAAAGGTTTTGTCGGAACACGAGGAACATCCCCCCCCCCCCCCCATATTTGTTTTCTTACTGTGAAGGTGACTGAGCAGACTGAGCACAGGTTGCTCAGAGAGGTTGTGGAGTCTCCATTGTTGAAAATTTTCAAAAGCTGTCCAGACACAGTTGTGGACAGCCTGCTACAGGTGGTCATGCTTTTGAGCAAGGGGGTTGGACAAGATGAGCTCTGGAGGCCCCTGCCAATCTTCACCATTTTGTGATTCTGTGAATAATACTGTTTTCACACTGTTATAATACTACTGTATATATTGTATACCACTTAGAGGCGAGTTGGGTAATTCTTTAATGCAGAATGTGCTATATAAACCTAGTGGATGGCAATTTCTATTTTTTATTTATACACTAGAAAGACATTCGTAAAGATGTTTTTCCACTTTGTAACAGTCTATGAAGATTTATAAGCACTTTTGTGTAGAGGTGGCAAATTCACATGCAAAACATGATTTGCCCAGTTTTAGTGTGAGCTCCTGACAACGCTAGGCAGGCCACCAGACTAATAACAACAGTCTGCCAGCTGAAATGGAAAGTGGCAATTTCAGTAGATTATCTGTATGCAATTCAAACCAGTTGTAGTAGTTTGGAAGACTTGTAACATTTCCTCCTTAATTTCCTGGCTCTTACCACTTCAGCTAGACTCTTAACCTTGCTTTGATGCCATTGTCTATGTATATTCTTATAACCTTACAACTATACTTTCCTGCAGATTTCTAAATTGCTGCTTTATAACTTCATCTTGTTTCTTCTCTCAGTGGTAGTATCACTTCTGCCATCATCTACCCTTCATTCCTTTTCCTGGAACTGTTTGGCCCAACTCGTTTTACCCTCCTGTTTAATCCATTGTATTCAGTTCTTTTAATTTCATGCTACGTGATAAATAGTTCTAAGCAGTCACCTTTTATGTCATTCACTATTCTACAGTGTATGCAGATAGCCTTTTCTATTATCATCTTTTATCATCTAACATGAAAGCTTTTTCTCTGAAACAAAACATTCTGATGCTGAAAGAGGTAAGTGAAGCACTTTTCTGAAATATTGTTAAAACTTGAAAACTTTTTTTTTTTTTTTTTTTTTAATAGGATAACACTAAAACAATTGTTTGCTTAAGACATTAGCAGTCCAATATCAGTCTCTATTATTTTGTAGAGGAAGGTCGGTGACATCATTTTTATTTAACACTGGTACACAATGAAGCACAGAGGAGTATATTCATAAAAGCTAGCTTTAGCCTAAAGGGTTTAATCTTAGTAAGCTTTCTTGGTAGTCAAATGAAAACTAAAAGGTTCCTCACTGGAGGATTTCCTTTCAAACAGGTTCTTAATTTATCCAGTTCTGACTTTCCTTGGAGTATTATATCTTTTTCATCCACTGCAGAGGCTACCTAGGAAGATTAGATGTATTACACTAATTTGCCCAGAGAGGAGTTATGCTTCTTGTCTAATATCGCATGCAGAGGGAGTGGTAAAAATGGACTAGACCCTCAATCTCATTCTAACACCCCTTCCGTACAACCCCAGTTCACAAGCATCTTCTCCTTCCGTATAAAAGGATTTAATTTACATAATATTTCATTTGTGTCTTTAACATCTTTCCTTCTACAAATGTCTGCAGTGTTACCTCTCATGTCTAACTGCCTTGTCCTACATTTGCATTACATGTTTTAGTTGCCCATCTGTCTTTATCACATTAGTTTACATGTTCAAAATTACAGCAGCTTCAGGCATTTTCTTTTTAATGATTCACTGAGCTTATTTCAGAGGACTACCAAAATAAGACATGTAATTTTATTCACTGATCAGCTCTTGAGGTTGAGATATTCTAACATGTGAATTCCTGATTTTCATTTTCTTGAGACATTAAACAAGTGTATTTCCAACTGAAGAGATGGAAGATGAGTGTTTTATTCAAAGGACTATCAGATTTCTTCAACTAGAAATCTTAGTATTGTCAGACCCAAGTGTTGAGAAAAAACACATTGGCAAAATTTAAGGTCAACTTCAAAATCAGAAGACTGTGATTCTTTTTGCCTTATGGTGATGAAGGCACAAGGCATGGTGTTTCCCAGTTCTTATTTAGCTAGAATCTTATTTAATTTTTTTTTTTTAAAAAGGGGGGTGGCTAATGAAAGCCAAAAATCTTGTATATTTAATCTAATGTTCACTAACTGTTGACGTAACAGTTCACTGCGCAATCATATATAATTTCAATTAATAGTTTGAATTAATGCTGTTTTATCCTTCAGTCTTTTCTTCCAGTTTGGTTGTTTCAGTCTTCAGTGATGGGCTGTTCTTCAGCTGCCTTTATTATTGTATTCTCTCCCCTACTTGTGCTTTTGCTGATAATTTTTTTTTGGTTTTGCTGTTAATACTCTTTTCTTCTGTTTTTATCCTGATTTTGTCTTCTTATTTGAGATATTGCATAGCACCAGTCTTGCTCTTGAATTGATTTTTTTTTCATCTTCACTGTTTTATTTCTATGCTTTTATCTTTTTTAAAATATGCACTTTTTAAGTACGCATTGATTTCGGTGATGTTCAAATGTATGCTTATTGTGTAAAAAGGGGTTAAAAACTTGGAAATCTCTGTTTATTACTATGAAATTATAGTTTTAGCCTAAGAGTTTATAATCTCATATTTTTATTTTTTTTTAAAAAAAAAGGTACATGTAATTATTGTATGTTCTGGAAGTCACTGTGTGCCTCCGATAAATGCTGAATGGCTGAACAATTCAATCACATTTGAAAGATTAAAAGAGGAATCAAAGACCCTAAGTTTAAGTAAGATTTGTGAGCATTACATTTCTGACTAGAAAGGCCACGTTAGTGCACCCATGGTGGAAACGACACCTGTGTCAGATATCTCTTGGACATCAGCAGAGAATCCACACGAGATCCTGGTGTAGAAAGCCATGCTTCATTAGTTTCTTGTGATCACAAAACTGCTTCTAAGCCAGCTGAGCAGCATATAAATCTGCATCTAGATTTTTCATTGTGAACAGTGCAGACAGAAAGCCTGTGCTCCTAGGAATACGTGTTTGTTGTGCATGGCTGTATGCACATACTGTAATGAACACAGATAAACTCAACATTCAGTTGAAGCAAACAAATAATTGTCCCCTGCTGTTTCCTTAATAGCTTTTATTAGTGGTCAGTGGTGGCAGAACTTACATTCTTTTCTCATCTGAAGAAATTGTTCGTATCTTCTCAATAGGGACCGTGTATATACAGTTCATTTGCCTCAACCTGTGAAGTTACACAACAGAACAATTTTTTTCCATCTAATGATCTCATTCCCATCATAGTACTTCAGCCTTATTCTTCCAAAATGCAAAATTCGGGATTTTTCTGTGCTTTTTCATTCTGTGAGGTCTAGGTAGTTTGTTTTTGTTGGGGATGTGAGGGATGTGAGTTTCATTTTGCTTTTTTTTTTTTTTTTTTTTTTTTTCCTGGTGATTCAGTGACTTTTTGGTCCTTTTTCCAATGTTTCAAAACTCAAAGACAGTTTCTGCACAAATGTGATTTGACACTATTTCAGATAAAAGCAGGAGGTTTAATTTAGCAAGAAACTCATGTTAAGATTCTATAATGAATTCTAGGATAGACATTTTACAGCATCACCAGTCTTCTGGATCGTATCAGCTGTTTTTACTTAATTGCATGTCATGTAACATCTTCCACAATATTGAAAATATAGTTCTCCCTATATTTTACCTTTCATTTCTTCACCTGCTTTTCAAAGACAATTTGTTATCTGGTCCTCACTTCCATAAAATCTTTAATATCCTTACAACCACCTTCACAGTTAATTAAATCACAATAGTCTCATTTTACATATCGTAGAAATGTAGAAAACAGAACTGCAGGGGATGTCAAGAACTTACCTAGTCCATCTCCCTCTGTTAGGACAAGATTATGTCTGTAAAAATTTTGACAAATATTTGTCTAATTTGGCCTTTAAAATCTCTAGTAGTTGATATTCCAGTCTCCAAAATCAATCTTTTTTATTATTATTATTTTTTATTTTTTTAACTATCCATAAGGTAGGATAGGTAACTACCATGGGTATCTTTTCTCTTAATATAAACCTAAATTTCCCTCATTGCATTTTCAGCTTATTACTACTTGTCCTACCTACTGTAGTCATTGAAGATGGATCAGTCATATTCCCTGTGCAAAGCAGTGTTTCATATTTGAATGCGGTAATCTTCTCTGTCCTTACTTGTCTTGTCTTTAGTCTAAACAACCCAAATTATTTCCATGTATTTTCATGTGTCATGTTTCCTAGAGCTAAGATCCTTGCTTTCTTCTGGACACCCTTCAACTTCTCTTTCAGAACAGGACACGTGACGAACTAGGCAAAGCTTTAAAAATGTCTGGTGTAGTGACAGTGATAGATTCAATAGGCTGCAGTCCTAGTATGATGTGTTGCAGGAGCATAACCCTGTGGACATATCACATGATGAGCATGTGATCTGCTATAACCACCGGGTCATCCTTTTTTAAACTAGTGCAACTATAAAGTTCTGCAATGTGTATTTGTTCAGGTAATTGTTTCTGCTAAACTGTTAGGATCTTTGACTTAACTAGATATTTCTAGTTAAGGTATTTCATATCATTTATGTCGTTTGTTAGAGTCTTCTGTATGACAAGGCAATCTTCAAATATGCTTATGTTTCCTGTATTTGCTGAAAGCTTTAAAGAGCCATTTCTTCTGTCCCATCAATCAAGTAGCTAGCACAAATATGTGTACCGATCTGCTGAATTCTACTCCATGTACACCTCTTAATAACTATGTTCTGAGTATGTTTTTTCAACCAGTTGTATGCTCACTTTAGAGCAGTTTTCCTAGCTACCTATATCTCTAGCTTGCTTCTCAGAATGGCATGTGAGATAGTGTTGAAAGGCTTAACAGAGCAGGATATATGGCATTTACAGTGCATCTCCTATGCAGTCTTCTACCATGGGAGGGTAATTAGCTCTCATAAATTACTGAAGCAGGTCCTTTAATATAGTTTCTTTCTTTCTCCTCTGCTGGTGAACTCGCATGTGTTTTTCTCCATGTGCTGTTTCGGAACTAACAACCACCTCTGTATTAAAATAACCATCTTGAAACTACCACACAGATGCTGACAGATGTGTGAGGTAAATTAAGAGTAAAAATGTGGGCTCAGTACTGTGCTTTCTCTTTTACAGTGTGTGTCGTTTGGTGACACCATATTTTCTTTTCTATTCTTTTGTGTAAGCTTATAATCACAGGCTTTTTAAAGGCAAAACAATAAGTCAACAGCTTAATTTACTATACCATCTTTTAAAACTTTTGATGCCAATCTCACAACCATCAGCACTTTGGGTAGCAGAATACATCCTTAGACTACAGCTGGGACTATTCCCCTCATGATTGTACCTAGACTGTTGAGACTAGAGAATTTTGGGAATCATTATTAGCAGAAGAAATATATATTTTCCACTGATTTGCATTTGAGATTAATACAGTGATGAATTCACATTCTATTTGATGACTGAGGAGATTAATTTATAAGCAGTTTATCTCTGGAATCCTCTTATAACATAATATAAGCAAGAGTGGTGACATGCCCAGCTAGCATTACTCACTAGTGAGAATTTGAGCTAATTTCAATTTCAGCTATTAATTTCAGCCATAGTTTTTCACTAAATTTGTTAGCTGGCAACCTATGTGATAATTAAATATTATCTCTATTTTAATGAAGTGTGAAACACATGATGGTGAGACACATGATGTACGCAAACTTAGAAGCATTTTACTAGCAGTTTCTCAGTCACTTATGCTCTCATATGTAGGCTTTATTAATAGTGTCCAGAAAAACAGATGAGTTCCAGTGTTTCTTAACTCATTATTTTATTCATTGACTAACTTTGAGTATTAGCCCTTTGGTATATTTATAATGATTTCTAGGTTACTTACAGTTGCTTTTGATAGACATTTGCTTCACTGAACTAAAATTTAGGGAGTGTTTTGAAACCTTCCCAATTAGAAAGTGGCTGATTTTTTATTTTTTTTTTCTTCCCTCTGGAAATATTTTTTTTCCCTTTCTTAGTTTCTTTGTTTTGAATTGAAATTAAATATTATGATTGGTGCAACTGTTGGTCATCTGCCAATTTCATTGAGCCTTCTACTTCACTTAAATGAATTTTTCACAGTGGAAACAGCAAAAGAAGAATTAATAGTTAGATTTAATTATATTTATTGCTATGATCTTTAGAAATTTTTAGTAGCTTTTTGCAGATATCAGACTTACTTTAGCCTAGAAAAATTATATAAGGTCTACTTTTGGCTAAACTAAATATTGAACATAATTTTAATGATAAATGTTTCTCCCTGCCAGTGTCACATAACCAGTTAAATGGGAAAAAGTGAAACCAATTGAAATAGCACCAACTGTAAAAGGCTGGATCAAAATTAGAGTGGGCAGCTGAGCTGAGTACTTGCAGGGTGAACCTTGCTGTCACCGTTACTTTTGCCACTTATTAGAAATTATCTAAGATTGTAAGATGAACCCATTTGGACCACTGCTTATTGAACTACCAAAATGATGGACTTATTTGTGAGACAGAATAAAATAATATATATATGTAAATATATATATAATAGTCACAATCTGATAAAGGTATTTTCTGCTTTTCTTAATTTCAGTTTTCTCCTTTGCTTTCTGCATCCTCCTGCTTGAATTATGTTTATTTAGAAAGCTGTTACCTGTCTTCTCAACAAGCTTGAATATTATGATATAATAATCAGAATAAAGTAAAACCCAAACAGTAATCCACATTGTGTGGAATTGGAAAAAAGAAATAATCCTGCAATCATTCATGAGAAATGGGAACAGTTGCAGCAATGTTCCAGATTGTGTCCAAATTTTGAATTATTTTTTTTTAGTTTTAATCTAAACTCAGTTGAAATACTTATCTTTATGAGGTCTTTCCAAATTCTCATTTTTTTCTTGTTGATTAAAAGGAAGTATGCATACATTTATACCTGGATGCTTATAGAGTTAGCATATTTTTACCCTGCAAGTACTATTAGATGGTTTCACCTTTTACATCTAATAAATCATGGAAAAAATGCCAGTGTCTCTAGATATAACTTAGATTTAGATATATCAGATAAAATGATAGGAAGATATGTTGCAAACATTCTGAAAATGATAGAAAATGTATTTTAAGGTCCTACATGTTTGTTCCTCCTACACTGAAGGAAGGTACAGATGTATATATAGTCTGACATCTCTGATTCTTGCCTCTAAATGTAAATGGTACAGTATGGCAGTCAACTCACTGTAGGATTTTTCACCCAATGCTTATAAACTGAATTTTGTTTCAAAATATGACTTGTTTTTCAACATGATGATTATGTAAAGGGGAGTCTTTGTTTTTCCTCTGTCAGTTGGAAATAGAACATATTTTCTCAATACTGCAAAGTGTGTAGCTCTCTTGTAGTTTTCTTCCATGTATTCTGAAACCCCAACTACCTGCAGAGTGTAAACTGGAAGTGCAGGCTTGGTGTGAATTTTCAAAATATCCAAGTTCTTCTATTTAAAGAAAATAGTTGATTTATTTACCCTAACCTGGGCACACATTTAATTGGAGAGACATAAAAATTTACATAGCAATATGAAAAAAGATTTTGTTAAGAGTTCTCCCTGTTACAAGTTTTTCCTTTTGTTTCATGCTTTCTGACGCAGTTTTGGACTGTTCTTTGGAATTTATAAAATTGCAGTTTAGATTAGGAGTGAAAATGAAAAGAATGAATGAGTTTATTGGCATTTTTTACCATTTTTCCCAGCCTCTCTTCCAGTGAAAATGATGCTGAACGTATTCATAGTACTTAAGTGGTACAATTGAAAAGATGGAATTATGGATCAACTCAGGTAATACCCAGTGGAATTCTGTTGACTTCAGTGCCAGTATTGGCAGGCAGAACAATGGCAGAGGACATTTATCCTTTTAGAAAATAGGATAATTTGAGAAAACAAAAAAAAACAAAACAAAACAAAACAAAAAAACAGCAAACAACAGGAACAACAACAAAACTACCCTGGAATTCCTATGCTACTGAATATTTATTCCAGACATTTATAAGTAGTTCATTCAATAATTTCAAAGGTAATGTTAGCCCACTCAGACATTGACCAGAAGAATCAATATGTGTTGTGTTTAAAAGAATAAATGATTAGTTCAAATCTTTAGTGTTTCAATTTCAATTTCATTTTATTAGAAAGCAAGTGACAATTTGTTTTTTAGAAGAATCACTCAGTTACAGGAATAATCTATCCTGGAATTTGTTGTTTGACTTATTATTACCATGGTAACAGGCAGCATTTTTGTAATATTGTGTAGCATTTAGTGCTTGGAAGGTATTAGCATCCTGAACATTTAGAACATGAGAAATACAGTAATTGAAAATATTAACTGTAACTACAAATCATGAAGTGTGTTGGGTATATACCTTTCAAAAATGCCTGTTTTATGGTAAATTACTTTCTCCCTTTGAGAGAAATACCATTTTTGTCCTTGCACCATATATGAAGGACCAAGAAATCAAATGTGCCTTTCCCTGTGGTAATAAAGCAAATAAACGAAAGAAGAAATCTATCACCAAAACTTTTTGCAGAACTAGTACCAACTTCAGAGTTCTGGGAATACAAAAAAAGGAACGTATATTATCCTGAATGAAAATGCATTTTGCAGAACTGCTTGAGCTCTGAGAGTAGTTTAAGCAAGGTTAATATAGTAGTGGTTAACCCAGCATGTGAAAGTTGTTTCCTGTAGCTTATGTCCTCTTTGCATTGTCATTCCATTCCAAGTCAATTCTTCTGATGAACATAACTGAGAAGTTATTTGTGCCAGTATTCACAGTTTTTATAACATAAACTGCCAGTTCTTCTTGAATCTGATGAGAAATAGTTTGTAATGCATTTTTTCAGATTATTGGAATATATGCATGTGTGTTAAAACAAGAAGTGTAGTTGCAAAAATTGAAGAATTCTTAAGTACCAAGACTCAGAAAAAAATGCAAATGATGCTGAACGTATTCATAGTACTTAAGTGGTACAATTGAAAAGATGGAATTATGGATCAACTCAGGTGATACCCAGTGGAATTCTGTTGACTGCAGTGCCAGTATTGGCAGGCAGAACGTGGATCAACTCAGGTGATACCCTGAGGATCTCAGCATTTCATACTGGGAAAACCTACTGCAGTTACCATTGTGCTTAGAGATCAGATGGCATTCTTGTCATTTTTTTTTTTGGAATTAATCACAGAATCTTGACACACTTATTATAAAGTAATACTTTGAAAAGAGAGAAACTTTTCCATAAGTACATTTGTTTTCACATTGAAGCAATACGCACTTAAAGGTAAACTTTCACTTTTGTTATAGAGAAGTTGAATAGAATTTATCTGTCAGTACATTAATCATGGTTGACTAATTGGATTGACAGTGCATTGACAGTATTATGATAACAAACCTTGTCCTAAATAACTTAAAGTCAGAAAGACAGAAGACAAGAAGAGTAGGAGGTAGAAGGTAGAATGAATTCTGTAACTAGGACAAATACCATCCTTGTTCAAGAGGAGTCTTTTGATTGTGCATTTGTGTGTGCTTCTAGGTGTAATTATGAGAAGGACTTCAGTGTAGGAAAAAAAGGGAGAGGAACTTTGATGAAAAAAAAAAGATTAAGGGAAGAATTCTGGGAAAAAAGGAAAGATATTAAATGAAGTTAAGATAATCAGTTTATAGAAAAGAACAGAGCAATCAAATTGTCTTTGCAAGAAAAGGTTCATTCAGAACTAGTGAGATTTCACTTCACAGACAGATTTCAGTTGCTTCCGGTGGTACACTGACTTTTGGAAGTATGCAGTCTTCCTGCAAGCCAATGTCTCATAAACAGAAATTTCAGTCCTTCAGTTTTAATTATTTCTTTTTGAGTAATTATAAATTAATGTCAAATTTGTTACACGTTTTCAGATGGGAAAGAAGTATTTGTTGGGTGAAAAGGTACAAACTTGAGGAAATAAATTATTCAATTTTCTATTGGAGAACATATTGTTTACTGTACATGACAATTTAAAGAAGTTTCATGACTTTTATTGGGAGCAGGTTGAAGGGAATGTTGCCAAGTCAAACAAAAGTAATTAGTTACGCAAACAAAAAGATAGTTATTTAAAAAATAAAAACATTTTTGAAATGAAATTTCACAGATAGTATTTATCTCCCTTGGAGTATGTCTTTACCATGTGCAGAAAAATGGCATTTATAGAAAAAAAATGACATTTTTTAAACTCAATTTTACACCTGGAAGTACTGGAGGAACAGCCAGTGATGCATTTTTCATCTTCTAACTCACTTCATATACTAATCCCTATTTTGATTTCTTCTGCAGTTGATATTTTTTTTTTCTCTGAAACAAACAAACAAACAAAAAAATCATCTAATTTGTGTGTCCCCCAAATCTCTCTTGCTGCTTTAATCTTTGTGAAGGTGAGAGCTGTATAATTCTCCCAAATGCCATTTGGGAAAATATGAACATACAAAAATCACACCATTATGTCAATCATAAACAGTATTTGGGCAAAAGAAACATATTAGGCTTTCAGAATATGCAAAACAATCTGATCTATCCATTGGCCCTAGGGATAAAAGCATGCAATCAGATTCAGTAAAAAGTGTGAGTGCTTGTGTACAGGAAAGTATTCCAGACTTATTTTTGCTAATTTTGGACACATATAATAGTAGGTTTCTACACTTCTGTACAGGACAAAATGTAAAAGAGGCAAGAATATACATTTGTCTGTGGAAGCATATGTATACAAATGAATACTTCTTGGACTGCGACTTCATCACAACTGCTGTATTTTTTTTATTTTTTATTAAAAAAAAAAAAAAGGCCACAGCATGTCAAAAGCATGTAATCATTAACATATTTATCATTTAATAAAATTAGATTCCTTAAGTCATTAATTTTGAATTTTGAATCATGACATATTCCTGAAAATTGAAGTGATTTTTGGATAGTTTATGATCACAACAGACATTAGATATGGTGAATTTTTTATTTACTGAATAATTGGCTGAGCTTTTGTGTCAGCAAAATACATTAATATATTTTCTCTTTGGAACTGGCGAGTCTGGTTTTTGTTTGTTTGTTGTTGTTGTTTTCTGATTTGTTTTGTTTTTGAGAGAAAACAAGCACATCTCGGCAGTGTTGCCAGTGACCTGGTAAATCAAATGAGCAGGATACAAAATAGCTCTATGCTATTTGAATTCTAAATCAGAATAAAGCCCTATGCATTGTATTTTGTAACACAAATATAGATTCAGGAAAGAAAGATAACAATTATTTCTGGATATTTTATATTTCTCATCTTTTTTGAAGAGTGGAATCCACATCTGCAGTTGTGGTGATCTTTTTTTTTTTTTTTTTTTTTTTTTTTAATACAATTTTGAGCATAAAATGCAGTGATACTTACTAAAACAAACTGACTTCTGTGGGTCCTAAGTCTTACAACCAGTGTTTTACTGATATTTTTTCCCTACAACTATAAAAAGGTGTTTGTATGTGTAATGGAAGGATAATTACAAAGTTCACATCGAATTTTGGTTTCTGAGGCCAAGTATTTTGAGAGCTAGTAGATACTGTGAGTGCTTTATGATTACATTTACCAACAGCATGACAACATACACTTCAGTGTATTCAAAGGAAAACATAATCAGGTAGCCAAAGGAGAACAATTATCTTTCATACTAATTGGCAAGTTCCTTTTAACCTTTAATTAACTGTGAATTTTCAATAGGTCTGAATCGTCTTGTTAGGCTTCTTGCTGGTAGAAGGTCATGGAAATTGCTTTTCTCTTGATTGCACAGATGCAGTATAAATAAAATATAGGTGCATATACTGTATATAAGGTCATAATCCTCATTTGCACTTTGAAGTGCATAAAGTATGAAAATCTTACACTGCTGAAAGCACTGGTGCTGCCAGAAATTTTTACTTTTAGCTTCAAAAGAAAATTCAAATAGATTTTGCATTCTTGGTTTGTTTCTCTTGGCACATTTTTGATACAATCAACATCAGTTACTTGAAAGGCTCAGAACTGATTAGCATAGAGCCTAATATGCCTTCTTTAGATGCCGTCCTAGAGAATATTCCCTGCAGAGCAAAGGTTAAGATGCACAGAAGAAACAAAACACTGTTCTCCTGAGTGCTGAGTTATTCAGCATTCTAGAGAGTGCTTCCTTTCAGATGCACTACTCTCTTTTTGGTGAATGGTTTATAACAGAAAATACAAGAAATACTACATTTTCAAAACATTTCAACCATATTATCTCCACAAGCAGATATTTGACTATGCAATGTGTTCATGTTCATATCTATTTGTTATATATACCGATGTATTATATATATTCAAATTAAACATCTAGGCATATAGTGGATAGGAAAGGTTCTTAGAAAAGAAATGATTTTGATCAAAACCCCTTGCAACACAGAATCTTGCAGGTGTACAGGCAGTAGTAGTAAAAGGGACATCAGACCACTTAAGTCACGTGGGTTCCATTGATTTTTTCCCTGATTGAACAAAACAGTTATAAAGCAATATATGTTAAAAATGGGATGGATAGATTCATGTTTACAGCTTTGGTCAGATTCCAGTTAATATGCACCGGAGAATTCTTTGACATGTGCAATGATTACTGAGTCCTCAGTGTCTGCCTGGCTTGTGATCAGCGTTTTCTTTTTGTTGTGCTTTTTGCTTTCAAATTATAGCCTCACTACGCAACTGACTGAATTTAGATATCTTTATATAAGTCATAGTCATACCTTTGTATTTCCTTATTTTCCCATTTCCTAGCCAAATTCTACCTGTGAGATGCCTTGTTTCTTATTTGAAACATCAGTCCCATATGCATTCTGTGTTGCCTTGCTTCAAATTATTTACAGTATCCCATCAGCAGCAATCAGGTGGCCATATCTTTCTGTTAGTGGAGTTTCTGATTACACAAGGCATAAGGAAGAGGGAGAATGCATGTAGTGCATTACCCATATTGCTTTGTCTTAGACATTCACCCAGACATATAGGGGTTGCCAGGAAGATGATCCAGTTTTATAAACAACAGAATGCAACTCTGTGATCCATGTAGAGAGGAAAAATAGAAGATCAGACAAACCATGACTTCCCTTTTTTCTTTTTACACGTACCCAGAGACTTAGCTGTTCTCATGTCTCATTTACTATATGCATACTGCAGGAGAATTAGGTGAAGAAGTCCTTCCAACTCACTATATATGATAAGAACCTATTTTGATTAAAAGGAACATTTGTTAGCAACACAAGAACTCTGCCAAACTGGTTTCCAAATTGCTGTTGTGCAAAATTGCTGCGTTACTACTGTGTGCTGAATAATGCTAGTGGTAGCATTAACAGTAGTTTCACAGAATGAGGACTTGCATGGGACATTTTGCCTCTGCAAAATGCATTACTATCTATAATAAATTATTGATTTTTTTTAGTTATTAAATGTTAGATTCTGATAAAAATAATTTACTAATAAAGAAGAGGAAAAAATAATTCTGATAAAGTAAGATTCTGACAGTGTTTGAGCATGCCTGTAAAATCTAACAGGCATACTTTAACAACAGCAAATCTAGTATTGCTGTGTGTATTTTTTTTTTTCAAAGGATAGCTTACTTTGAAAACAAAATGGAGTATTAATGACGAGCCTTGGAATCAAGGCTATTCTTTGCAAAGTGTTTTGTCTACTGAGGGCTAAGTAGCTAATGAAATAAAGGTTGCCTGTGCAATCTGTATCTTAGGCCTGCTAAAACAAAGTGACTCCAGCTCGTGCTGCATGCTGTCCTCTTCATTCCAGCAGCATTTACAACAGTAATAGATGTGGAATATTCCCAACAGAGACATATGTTCGGATATAAGGAAAGGAGGGGTTCTATCAATAGAAAACATGTTACAAAATTACCTAGATCTTTTCTTTGTGTACAGAAGAAACACTATGCCATGCACATGGAGTATCATCTCAGCAGCGGATTAGGAAGGAACAGTTACTCTCACTGGAACCCTGGAGAGGGAAAAATGTTTTCAGAAATTGCTAGATTTGTTTTCTTAGATTTCTCATGATATGACAGGCCAGATCATTTTGATTGTACTTATGTTGATGAATGACTTTCCCTACAAGTAGTGCCACTAAAAAATGAGATTATTCAATTCAGCAAAAAGCATCTTCAAAATGCCAGATAGACATACAAATAGGAAGAATTCATCACCACCTAGGAGCATTATTTTACAGTCTTTTCTTTGAAAAGAGTATGAGATGGTTTAAGATTCAGACTACTAATTTGTAGCCAGTATGATGCTCTTCATCATTAATTCCACTTCTTTTTCAAACAGTATCTTTCCAAGTAAAGCACGGAGATAATGAACAGAATATTCTTGCCTTGTCATTGATACTGTGCAGGCTGATTGCTGTCATGGTTCAACAGAACACTTGTTAGTCTGGAAGACCTCTGCATTTTGCTGGAGGGACAATATTTTCCTAACCTTTGCCTAAGCTATGTATGTGCTAATTTTATTGCTTTGTTGCACCTGAAACGGTGTTCTGTAGCTAGAACTCACTCACTTTTCCCTAGCCATTTAGCAGAATAGGACTGGGTAGAACAAATTCATTCACTTCCAACAATAGGAATATCTTCCTCTTATTAATTTCTTGTAAAGAATTAGAACACGCTTCCTTAAGGGACTGATTAGCTTTGTTTCTGCATAGATAAGAAAACTAAGAATTTTGTTTGTGACCTAGACTAGGGATATCACTATTTTACCTGGCAAGAGTTGTCAGTCTTACTTCCTTCCCAGAATAAATTTAAGGTAGGATTTTTTTTTTAATCAAAAGTTATTATATTCTTTCAGTATTCTGTGCTTACTGTGGATCAACTTGAGAGTTCAGAGCACCTATCATGGTGTGAGATGAAACACTAGGTGGAAGCTCCCTATTTCTCTCTGTTGCATGAAGATTCATAAGCTGGAACATATAAATCCTATTCCACATCTTTAGATGCTTCCAGCTAGCACTGCCTGTGAACTACATCGTATTTAATACAATTCTATCTCTTCTATTAAATTAAAAGACTTCAAGTTTACTTTGTAAAGGTAGAGGCATATGAGGATGCATCAATGAACAGCAGCAGGTTTTGATTTAAAATAGCTGTCAAAATAACTTTCTTTTTATATATGATTCCTCTTTATGGAAGTACCCATGACAAAATTTACCATAAATAATTGTCTGCAGAAGTTCAAGCTCTTGCTATGTTTGAGTTTGACATAAAGCTATAAGAGACATATGTGACAGTCACTTCACTGCAAATTTTTGTTGCAGGCCCAAATCATTTATTATTTAGTTGGCTCTAAAAAGTCAGAGATGAGGAGCTGAATGAAATACAATTTGAAAGTCAGAGAGAATAAAGTAGTCTCCTATTACTGGCTGTATTTGACTTTGGCACTGGAAAGCACATCTTTATACGGGTAGCGCATAGCTGTCCTGAGCCATGAGATATGATTCTGTGGTAGCAGGACAGACAATCTGAGCTTGTTTAGGAAGCAGTTCATCACACAGCTTCTAACTGATGTTTAGTCTTTTCTAAAAAATGCTTGCAGTCTGTGTTTGTTGTCATGCATTGAGGTGGAAGGACCTGTCCCTCACAAGATTGTGTGAGCTGTTTCCAAAATGTTCAGTCAGGGGTGTAGAAGATAACTGATCTTCAGGGGTGATCTTCAATTGTTTCCTGACACTGTGGAGAAGTAGGGAAGAACAGATCTTCCCTGTCTTCTTCTTTGACCTCTATAAACTGATCAGGAGTTTGGACTAATAGAAATTCTTCCTCCTATAAATGGTGTAGGGCTAATATGGGCTGGTAGCCATCTGCCTGTACAGGTCTCTAGCATCAGGATGGAGTAATAGGCATCACAGTGGGCAATGCAGATACTGTGAGAAGCCCAAACCAGATTACTTCCAAAGCAATTTAACTATCAAAGCCTCTCTTTCTCATGCTGGGAGGAAAGTCAGCACTCAGCATCCTCACTGAAAACCCACATAGGATATGAGAATATTTTTCACCTTCAGCTTCCTTGCCTTTGGGTTTAGCCTTCTGTATTTCTCCTTCAGAAGGTAACATGTTGGATTTAAACAAGTAAACTGTGACAAAAATCAAAGGTAAGTTCATAAAAAGAAGTGTGATACAGCCTAAAGTAAACAACTGGATATGATTTAGCAGTTAGTCTGATTGTGTAACACCTCATTATGAAAAAACAAGGAACTTTTATTTTTTTATTTTATTTTTTTTAATCTTGCTTCCTTTCCCTTTAAGATAAGTGATTATACTCCTGCATCAGAAAGCATCAAACAATAGGTCAAAAGCACCAGGTGGTTGGGTTTGCTTTTGTTCTTGTCTATGTTTAAGGGTTTGAGTGTTGTGAACTAATCGAGTGATCATTAGAGCTGTTTTCTTTGCATGTCACTCTAAAAGACTGGCTGAGAGTGCTGCAAAATGCAGGTGCCAGCTGAAAATTAATGAATTATAAGGATTGGCAGTGACGGTTTGTGAAGCATCATTTGCTGGTTACAGCTATGTTAATCTACTTTGTTACAGCTTGCTTTCTGTCTCTAAAGCATTCTCTAGCATTGTTTCTTTTACAAAGAAGATTCCTCTCAAACAAAGTAACACTGCCTTAATTTTCTTTGGAAGGAGCCTACTTCTCTTATGCTAAAGTAGCTATTCTCCCGAAGAAAAAAAAAAAAATGTTTAAAGATGCTAATGTATTGTATGTTGTAAAACTTTTTTATTTCGGTAAAGTACATGTTTCTATTATATGAAAGTAAAACTGGACCACTTTTCCCAATGTTATTTGAATTGTACATGGCTGGTCAAAAATCATTTTTTGTTCTATATCATCACCTTGAGAAAACTAATGGCTTTCAAACATTGAAAATTATTTGCCAAAAAACCATGTCTAGTTTTTTGGTTTTATGTTATATTGCTCCCATTGTAAAGGACTCCATTCGGTTGGGACTATGTCAGTGCAATGCACTGGTTAGAGAGGGGCAGAAGTGGGATTGCTTGAAGTATACTCAGAACTAGACCATGGCTCTTAGAGTACACGCAGACTTTTGCCCATGTAAGGATGAATGAGTTCTGTTGGAAAGGTGCTAAAATACCGTACTTGAATGTACTACTATACTTTGAGGCTTTTACTAGCAGTTGCTTAAGTACGCCATGACGTAGAAATCGTGACCTCTTTATTATTCTGTCTCCCCTGGTACTTTAAACTATAGACATCTTCTTTTTCTGCAGATTTACAAGTATTAGAATGAGTTCTCAGAATTCAACCCTGGCAGACAGTCACTGACTGAAGTTTTCACTCAAACTCAACATCATGTTTGTAATAAGCAGAAGTGAAACATGAAATTGGTGGAGGCAGGAAGATCTTGACATACTCAGTTTGTGATAAATTGAACTGTTTGTTTACAAAGAAAACCAAAAATATTTGTAGGAGATTGATTGTGGCTATATTTTCTGAAAGCTATGAAGTTGTGCTACATTTTCATAGTCAGAGAAGTTGCCAGTATCTGCAAATAGGTATTTTTTTTTCTTCCACAAACACTGAGAACTTACAGAAAGATAAATGAATGATTCCTCTGCTTTCATTGCACATTCTTCTCCAGGACTTTACCTGTGATCTGTACAGGAAAACATGGGTTAAAAAATTTGAAGATTTAATGCAGATAGACGGGAAAATGAATTAAAACTATTTTATAACATACAACTGCTGTAACTATTATTGATGATTATTCACAGCAAAAAAATAGCATCTTAGATTAAAGGTTATTGTGTGAGAGCAGATTTTATTACTCGACGGTCTTCCATCAGAAGATGTCTATTTAATCCAGCTTTTATATATATACATATACATATTATTTATATATACATATTATTTATTTATTTATTTTTAAACTGAGCAATGGATATTAGGACACTTCACTGTTGTTTTCAAACTGAATAAATAGTAGGACAGAGATGTTTTCAGAATTTCAAGGTTGTGCATTTTGTCCATGTTTGCCTGAGCCTCCAAGCACACTATCTTACTTGGCACTCAGGATCTAGGATAACCATGATTTCCTTTATTTATTTATTTATTTATTAACTTTAGCTGTTACACTTACATAGCAGATGTATGTTATTTGTCAACAAAGCACAAGAACAGAATACCAGTGTTAACCAGTTAAAGCTGGTCAGAGACAATTTATTTCATTTTAGTTTGGTTTTACTTGTCATTAATACAGCAAATCTTCTAACAGAGGTAGGTGATGTCAGATTATTACAAAAGTTCAGGAGCACCATGAGACTTTGGGTGCTATACACGTCTCAAGAGTTTCCATTCCGTATTTCTTTACTTCATATCCATGGACAATTTTGAAATACCACAAGGGACACCTTTTTTCTTGCAATGTTTTTTTCAAATCTATTAGCAAAATTAGTTGAATAGATTTGATCAACTGAACTGTACTGCTTGTGAGATAAGGGTGTTATCCATATCTTTGATGATATCTTATTAATGATGTTACTACGAAATCTTACTGTGATATTATTTATCTAATTACTTTGAACTATTTTTCCCTCTCCCACTATCAGCTTAGTTTGTGAGGTCTCCGATGCTGGAACTGTCTGTATTGAAGAGCTATATATGTTTGAACAATGCCTAGCACAGAGAGGCCATTATATTATTATTTAGGCATGACTCAGGTGCAAATAATAATAACTGATAGCTGCCTTGCTAAGAAAGTGCAAAGCTGTCAGCATATTCTTTTTAAGAGCTGCTAGAAAGCATCATGCACTCAAAAAGTTTAAATCAGATTAAGGTATGGTAGAAAGTCTGTGGGGGAAGGGGAAGGCTTATGCCATCATTCATCTCTCATTGTGAATTACAAATGCTTTGTTAGGAAGAATAAACTTCCAGTACCTTGTAAGTGAAAAAATCTTCAGTTAGGTTGCCAAAAAGAAGGCTCTTGACTGTAAAAATCATACAAAGAAAAGGAAAAGAAAATCCAGAGACAGGAGACCACACTGCTGCACAGTCTTTGAACATATAATAATGTTAGTGCCAGACTTCCCTACCTCAGAGTGCCAAATTGGCACTTACTGTAATCCTCCCCTTTCCTAGTGTTACACTCAGCAGTCAAAAAAAAAAAAAAAAAAAAAAAAAAAGGAATAAGGAATGAGAGGAAAGTGTTGATTTATCTCTGGGGAAGTCTGATGCCAACATTTAAAAGGAGGATAAGGTGGATGCAAGTATAAGGGAAAAAAGAAAGGGGAAGAGAAAAGAGTGGGAAAGGAGAAAACGGGAAAAAAAAGAGGCAAAGGAGCAGAAAGTGCAAAACCATATGAGAAAGAGATAATAGAATAGAAAATTTACTGTGGAAGTAATAGTTAAAGTCAAAGGTTTGCCATCGGTTCCTACTGTGCATAAAAAATGCCTCTTGTCTTCAGTCCTATTCTGTCCTAAGTATTCAAACAGTTGTAGAGAGGCAAAGCTCGCTCCTCTTGGCACAACTTCCCCGTTGAGTTATATTATGTATCCTAAACAAAAGGCTTGTTTTTTCATTGTGTCTGTCATTACCATATTTTACCAAGTACTAGTTTTGAGAATCAAGAGAAAAGAGGAAAAAGTAAAATGTAGTGTGTGGAGGCTGAGTGTGGAGTATGAGCATGCAGAAACAATCTGGAATCTTTTCCCTTAGTCTGCTAGGTAATAAATTCACAGAATCACAGAATCATCTAGGTTGGAAGAGACCTCCAAGATCACCGAATCCAACCTCTGACCTAACACTAACCTCCACTAAACCGTATTCCTAAGCTCTACATCTTTTAAAGACCTCCAGGGATGGTGACTCAACCACTTCCCTGGGCAGCCCATTCCAATGCCTAACAACCCTTTCAGTAAAGAAGTTCTTCCTGATATCCAACCTAAACCTCCCCTGGTGCAACTTTAGCCCATTCCCCCTCGTCCTGTCACCAGGCACGTGGGAGAACAGACCAACCCCCACCTCGCTACAGCCTCCTTTAAGGTACCTGTAGAGTGCGATAAGGTCGCCCCTGAGCCTCCTCTTCTCCAGACTGAACAATCCCAGCTCCCTCAGCCGTTCCTCATAAGACTTGTTCTCCAGACCCCTCACCAGCTTCGTTGCTCTTCTCTGGACTTGCTCGAGCACCTCCATGTCCTTCTTGTAGCGAGGGGCCCAAAACTGAACACAGTACTCAAGGTGCAGCTAGTAGGTGAATAACAGCAGAAAAGTTTCTTGAGGAGAATGCTGTGGGAAATGGTGTCAAAAGCCTTACTGACGTCAAGGTAGACCTCATCCACCAAGTGACACTTTGTCATAGAAGGAGATGAGGTTCGTCAAGCAGGACCTGCCCTTCATAAACCCATGCTGACTGGGCCTGATCGCCTGCTTGTCCTGCAAGTGCCACATGATGACACTCAAGACAATCTGCTCCATGAGCTTCCCTGGCACTGAGGTCAAACTGACATGACTATAGTTCCCTGGGTCTACCTTCCAGCCCTTGTAGGTGGGCGTCACATTCGCTAGCCACCAGTCAGCTGGGACCTCCCCTGATAACCAGGACTGCTGATGAACGATGGAAAGCAGCTTGGCCAGCTCTTCCACCAGTAGGATTTTTCCCAAGTTGTTTCCTGAATGGCTTGCTTCTGAAGGAAATGAAATAATTCTATTATCTACCAAAGTAAATGTAGGAGAAATTCCATTCCTGACTTTCTCAAAAAGTATAAAGTTATGCCTTGAAACCAAATATTTTGTGTTCTGCCAAGAATCAGATTGCAAAATGCAGTAGTTTTTTATTTTCTTTGGTCACAGCAACTCAGGATTAGAGTGTCTCTGTTAGGTAAAGGATAGCAGCCCCAGCTGCATACATTTAACATCCCCTCTGCTTGGGGATGAGACATTTGATATTTTTGAGAGCATCAAGCTGTAAAGGACTAAGCTGATGCTCAAAATAAGAACAAACAATATATAAAAGAAATACATAGATATATGTACATATATATTAATGTATGTGTTTATTTGTATTTACTAATTATTCCATAGATCATTTTGGCATTTTGTCAGAGGAAAAAAGGTTTCCACCACAAAAGGGCAAAAAATCCGTTTTATGTTTGTAATCAACAGTCATTTGTAACCTAGAGTGAAAGATTTTAAAGAAAGAATATAGTTTCTGACAAAAAAAAAGTCAGACTTTTTTATCAAAAGTCAGTTTTATTTGTAAGACTGAGTATTTTGATCTGACCTTAATGATTAAATTCATAAATCAGTGGAAAATTGTGTTTCTACCACATAAACATGCCAGTATCCTCCTCCTACTTTGAATCATGCAATAGGTGTCTGCCAGAATATTTCTAATTTTAATTGATGTGGTGACTTGCTGTTACTTTTTTGTTGTTGTTTTTGAGACAAAAACTTCACAGTTGTTATCATAGAGGAAAAGACAGCAGAGATGTTTCATGTGTATTGCTGTGGAAGTATTCAAATTCAGCAGCAACCCAAACTTTAATGGAAAGGATTGCTTCTCCAGTGGGACTGTGAGCTTTTTGTTAGGAATCATTAGTTTATTTTATAAAATTAGTAAATGTCTCCATAAGTGCAATTTGCAGGTGGTAGAGGTGTAACTCCTCTTTTGGGAGAAAGAAAGCGGAAAAAAAAAAAAAAAAAAAAAAATCCAGAATTTACTTGCTTTTGCCTCAACTTAATCTAAATAAACATATTTTTTTTTTTAATAAGTACATAAATAAGAGTGTTGCAAAAATGAGAGGAAACTGTTTTTAAAACAAATACTTGCTAAGTTATGTGATAATTATACACCCTTGTAAAACAGGAAGAGGCATAACAGCCTTTCCTCCTTCATTTCATTATTTCATTCCTCACGGGCAAAATTCATGCTGTTTATAGGAATGATTGAGACTGTCTCTCAGTGAAAGTTCCGACTTGCTGCAAAGCATGTAACACAATGTAAGGAAGAGGAATTAGTGCAAAATGACACCATAAATCCTCTGGAATACCATTTAGTTCCAGGGTAGTCTGGGTTCCTCATTAAGACTATACCATTTTATTTTAAGAAGATCACACAGTTTCATATGCAGTGGTATCTGTTAGATTATATGTGGCATACCTCTTACTGCTCCATTGCATTATCATTCCTTTTATGAAATTTCTGTTCAGCAATCACTTCACTATGGTATTTTATTCTCTTTTGAAATCAAAGTTTTAATTCTGGGCAGATGGCTGGTATTTAAAAAGAGGAGGAGGGAAGAGACAGAAAAAATCTTCAATAGTTAGAGGTTTTCTGCCACTGTTTTATTTGACGAGGGAAGTCTTCACAGGTGATTGAAATTGTTCACTTTGTGCAGGAAATTTGTAATATTCCTGTCTCTTTCTGCATGCAGATGACAAGCTGCTGCCAGCTGTACAGCATCGGTTGCTGCAGCTTCAGGGACTTCAGTGATTTCAACCCATTCAAATTGGTCCAAACCACTGAACTATTCCCATCTCCATCATTTGTAGAGTCAGACCAATTTGCCCTTATCACAACAGAGTTGCTGAAGGCTTTGTGAATTACAAGCTGTTTCTCATGTTTATTGATGGACTGATATTTGGGAAAGGACCAAAATAATAATAAAAAAGTACAACTCATTGCCACAAGGTTCTCTCTCTCTTTCTTTCTCTCTTTCTTTCACCTTCTCTCTTTCTTTCTCTTTTCTCTTTCCTTTCTTTCTTTTTTTACCACCTTATTTTTCCTTTCCATTTTTTGGGGGATGATGGGGCATAAAAGGATAAGTAGAGCTCAGTTTCTAAGTGTGAGACCTCTGGGAGAAGGAACTGAAGTAATTGAATCGGATTAGACAAGCCAGCAGAACAAAGTCACATTCCACGAGGTTTTTGCAGCATTCAGTAGATGAATAATAATTATTTAAGGATTAGTGCAAGTCTAAGATGTGGTCCACTATGAATACTCTTCACCATATATAAACAAAAGCAAGTTGTAATATATGCTATTTAAGCTTCTTTTTATCTATAATGGATTTCTTTTAGAGCTGCAATAACTTGAAAAAATGCTGCATGGTGAGTAAGCACTCTTATTGTTTTTCAATAAATCCTTTAAGCTTTAATTCTAAAGAGATTCTAGAGAGCTTAATTAAAGATACTTACTCTAGCTTTAAATTTTGTCCAATCTCTTTTAATGTCTTTTTTGTTTTAAAGTACATCAGAGAAGAAGAGAAATATCTTAGAGTGATAGGTTCATCTTTTTTTCTTTTTTTTTTTTTTTTTAATAGTTTATGATTTCTGTATTTATAGTGGTTTCTGAGGTCTTCCAGCTTCACAGTTATACCCACTTTTGGCCACATTTTTAAAAGTGACTTGGAAAGCCAAAATTAAACTAGATTTTGACCCCAGTTTTTTAATTAACTATATCCCTAGTGACTACATAAGGGCATTAGCCCAGAGTAGCTCTTGACAGGCCTTTAAATAAAACGTATATATTTTTATTACAAATTCTACTTACTAGTGTGTTGTAAAGATTACTTTGGATGCACTATCTGATCATATCACACATATCAGAAGAATAAAGCTTTGCAACAAGCTGTAGTTCATAGGTGATTTTGTGGAAGAACATGAAGTAGGATAGTGACAGATGAATAAAGATGATGTTATGGCTGCGATTCCTTGCTCCAACTTGAATTTGGAAAGCATTAGAAATAGTTATCTATCTTCAGGATTGGATTGCTTTTATTCCATAACGGCCTGTGCTTTTGTTTCTTTTCCATACGCTTGATTTAATAAAGCTTCTGTTGTGGTTTTGGTTTCCCTCCTCCCTCTGTATCATGAGATAAATGGAATAAGTAGATCCATCACCAGGTGACCTCATTATGGATTCATTAAGAATAACAAATTTTTATTACTTAACCATATGCAAAACATCTTTCTTCCCTGAAGATTCATTCAAAAACTTTTCCTGTAAAAATTTTCCCATTCTAACCTTTCTTTGTCCTGTCACTTAAGAAGTTTCAGGTATTAGATGTTGAACAACACTATTTTTCCTTTCTCCCCTCCCCCCCCCCCTCCCCCCCCATTTTTATTTTTTTTCTTTTAAATGCCAGTATACACTGGATTTGATTCATTTTGAGACACACAGCCTTCATGCCTCTTCCTATTGCCTGCAGGTTTGACTGCATTTAGGCTTGTGAATTTTCTCCAGTTATGCTTCTGTGCTAGCTTTCTGTGAATGGTTTCTATTATGGACCCTATGGGGATGTGGTTGGAATGGACATTTGGGCTGGGATGGAGTGGGTAGGAAACAAGATAAATGTTAGAGGGCTTGAAGGCAGAGCCAGAGACCAAGAGACAGGAGTGGGAGGAGTAGCTCTACAGAAATCCTGAGTAGCCAAGAAAAATTAGTGAATTCCTTCATATTGCAAATACAGAAGACCATCATCAGTCAGGATCACATATTGTTTCTTGGACTTTGAAAAGATGGAGTGTGACTAGATGATTGATTGTGATGAGTCAGCTTCATTGCCTAGTAGAACCTGGTCAGATTTAATACGTGTAACATGTGGCTCAGTTATACAGTAAGATTATTTCCCATTAATTAGATGTTAACAGTAACGACCAAAGGAATTACTGGGACACTGAAATTGCCAGGGAAAAAGAAGAGAAGAGAAAAGAGAAGAGAAGAGAAAAGAGAAGAATAGAGAAGAAGAGAAGAGAAGAGAGAAGAGAAGAGAAGAGAAGAGAAGAGAAGGGAAGAGAAGAGAAGAGAAGAGAAGAGAAGAGAAGAGAAGAGAAGAGAAGAGAAGAAAGATTACTCTTCTTCATAAAATGTGGGAGTGTGGCCATGGGGTTCGACAAGCCCCATGGTTGGTGATAACATCGGGCTCTTAACGATGAGGCCATCAGGAATGTTAAGAGTTTAGAGGGAACAAGGAGGGTTGATTCAGGAGATGCCTTGCCCTCTCGGGTTGCTTTTTATCTCCAGCTGTTAAAGCATGGAAGTTGCTGGGTATTTGCTATTGCTGGGTAAAGTTGTTAACCAATAAATAGTTAGTTGAAAAGGACTGCTGTGGGGTAAACAGCATAAGAAGGGAGCCTGTCCTCCAGATGGGGAGGCAACAAGGAAAATGAAGTTATGCCCTTGATATGAGAGATTAAGTTAGGCCCTCAGTAAGAGAGAGATGAAGTTAGGTCATCAATAAAGAAGTAGCAGTTACTGATCCTAAAAGAACCCTGGTGTCTGTGTGGTCATTACGCCACAATAAAATAATGCCTTTCTTTTCACAAGAAAGAATTTTATTGTCTCCTTTTGTTGCATGGACTATTTTCAACTGCTCACACAAGCCTTAACAATAACACTTATCTTGTCTATGCATAGGGCCAATCAGGCCATTGCCAAAGGAAATCAAAATGTATGTTTTTTTGTTTGTTTGTTTTTTGTTTGTTTTTTTGTTTTTTTATGGAATAATAACTATGCAATTTTTAAATAGTAACAAAGTTGTATGTTTCTTTTCTTTTCCACAATTCTGTATTTCTCAGTACTTTATGTCAAAATTAACATCTCTCATTTTCCAAATTAATTACTTCCTGAAAATGCTTAGTTTTAAAAGTTGAATACAAAATTCTGACTAAAATTCTATGAATTCTTATATTTTCAACTACTACAATCATTTTTTGCTTCTGGAGCAATACAGATTAAAACACTGTTTTGGATTTGCTATACATGAATAACTCTGAAAAATTCAACACTTTAATAGAATCGTAGAATGGTTTGGTTCAGAAGGGACCTTTAAAGACCATCTAGTCCAACCCCCTTCATTAAAAGCCTCTTCTAAAGAGGGCATGAAAAATGTAATGAAGACAGAAAAAGATTCAGGGTCTTTTTGTTTGTGGAATATGTGTAGATTGTGATTTTCAATTACTGTTTAGAGTTCAACTTCTATTAGATCAATTAGTAGAACTGGAAGAAATAGACAATTTCTTCAAATATACAAATTCTTCTATCTTAAAACAGGTGATGAAAGTTCAAAGCTAACCACATATGAGAGAAGAAATGCCCTAAGCTTAATATTTATCACTTATATCATCTGAGGAGAAAAAAAAAAAAAAAAGTAGTTGAAAGGTACTGTGGAGTAGAGGGCATCTTAGTATAAAGAAAAGATGATGAGGTGTTCTGCTTAGGAAGCATAATACTTGATCAGCCTATGAGGACCAAATGGGTTAATTGAGTGGGAAGATAAAGAATATGGTCTTCCTACAAGGAACTGAGGAAGGGCAATAGGCCAGCTTCTTACACATGGAGGATAGATACTAAATTCAAGGCCTGTAGAGCTTCCAGTAAGCTGTAGGGAACATCAGTTTGTTGATAGACTGATAAGCCAAATGAGATTTGACTCCTTAAGTTAGGAAAAACAAAAAATAAAACAAAACAAACTTGAAATAAGCAACATACAGAACTAAAAGGATCCACACAGAAAATAATTTTCAGCAAGAGGAGTGCATATCTCATAGCCAGCAAAAGCAGTACAACAGCTACTACCTCCAAAGAGG
This sequence comes from Stictonetta naevosa, assembly GCA_011074415.1. Classification (NCBI taxonomy): domain Eukaryota; kingdom Metazoa; phylum Chordata; class Aves; order Anseriformes; family Anatidae; genus Stictonetta; species Stictonetta naevosa. The sequence goes on from CM021709.1 coordinate 2,997,755, forward strand.
CCAGATTTGCTACTGTTGTAATACAGTCTGAAAAGGCATTTACTTAGACTGAAGCCAGGGTAATTGCCTGTCTAGGTAGAAGCACAGAGTGCTACCCAATATGTTGCAATAACAACATGAAAAATATTAATACCATGTTACAACCTTTCATTTGTGATCCTTGGTGCCACTTCTGATGAGTGAAGGTCTAAGGCACAAAAACTTTCCACCAACTCTGCTTTGATCAAGAGATGTTTCTACTGTCTATATGTATCAGACATTTGCTATAATTGGCCCTACCAATTTTGTTCACACTTCAACTGTGCAGAATATGTAGCACACCGGTAACAGGCTGTCTTGTGTTGATAACAAGCTTTTTAATAAATCACTCATCCTTCCTATAATAATAAGACTTTCTGCTGTGTTTCCTTCTCAAAAGTAAAGAGAAAAATAATTCTGCCACCTGTATTGTGATTTTCTTGCCTGTTTCGTTTTCCTTCTTTTGTGGCATGACATGGTGCCACATAACAATAAGATAGAAGAACTGCCGTTTTTCTTTTCTCGTTTTCTATGTGGCACACTTCTGTTGTTCAAGAAGTCACAGGACCAAAGAAACATTCAACAGGAAGACAGAGAAATAGGGACAGTGACCAGAGTGACATAAAGGAGCAAACAAAACAATGCTAGGAAAAAAAAAAAAAAAAAAAAAAAAAAGAGTAACAATCTGTTTAAACGTTAAACAGTATTTTCTAATTCTCAAACTTACTTTATCATGCATATCATGCTTTTTTTTTTATAATGTTGAAAATGTTGTAAGTGCCTCCCATTCATTACCTTAGCTTTAAATTTTAGTTTTTATAACACTAAAAAGGTGTCTAGCAGTTATGAATGATGTAAAGGATGTAATAATATCATCATCATTTGTTCAGAGAATGAATGCAGAAGTGCACATTCACTATGTGAACATATTGTCATGTTAATATTTCTAAATTCCTACACAGATGAAACATCTTCATTTAATTAAAAACTGATCATTTTATATTGAAATGAAACACAGTAAAGGACAGACTCCGAAAATTTGAGTTTTTTCATTCAATTCAGGAACCTTGGATACAACCCTGAGACACTGGAGTAACAAACCTGTTTAAAGTACCAATAAGGTATATAATAACACTTTTAAAAATATGGTCAGATAGATACCTCTTCTCTAACCATTTCATTTCCACAGAGGGCCATGAAATAGGGCTAAAAGGCATCTGAAGACCACTTTCCCAAAGAGGTTATCATCTATATCTGAAATTTGACATAGACCATCACAGAATTGAAACTTGATAATCGATTTTCTGAGTTCTCCTTTAATTTGAAATTCCAACATAATTATTATGCCCTCAGCCAGGAAGAAGCCAAACTTATTTTACTCACACATTGAGCCTGAGTTATATCTGTAATTCCACAGTGTGTGTCTCTACATTCTCCACTATGTATTTTAACTAATACTGAAATGTTTGTTTTTTAGAAGAAAAAATGTAAAGCAGTTGCATCACATAAGCAACAGAGCATCCAGATCAAGATTTCAGTAGTTCAGGTTGGCATTATCTTGAGGCTGAGTGCTATATTTTCAAAGACAGATAGGTAGGCAGCTGGATTTTGAACATCTTAGATGCATGTAAATTCAGTAATAGAGGCTCTAAAAAAATCTCCCTAGGTATTATTTATCTGCTTAAATAGCACTGAAAGTCAAGCTTTAGAACATATAGGCCCAGGGTATATTCTTTATCTTTTCCTTTCTGATGATTTCTTCCATCTCTTAGTAGGTCTAGAAGTACACAAAGAGCTTAGATTTTTATGTGGAAAAATCAGGAAGCTACTTTTGCTGAATAATGTTTGACTAAAGTTTGAATAATGATGCATCCATTACACCATTTAAGATGGAATGCAGATCTATTAGTGAAAGGTTTGATTATTTTCATATTTAAGAATGAACTCTAAGCATCTGAAGTGCAACTTAATGGCTAAAGGAGTACTGGTTAACCCGTTAAATGTTAATAAAACAATAGTGGTCTTACCACTTGAATAAAATTTTTCTTCAATTATATAATGATGAACATAAGGTTTCAGGAGCTGTATGGTTTTAGAAACATATTAAAAAAAAATGTAAAAGGAAATGAAAAGATCTAAGAAGTGGTGATTTAGGGCACATGGGACCTCTTCTTGGTCTTCAGTTCCTATTTAGGTTATATTTGTATGATTAAGTAAGAAAGTTTTAGAAACTAAACTGTATCCTTCTTGGAAACAAGGAAGATCCAGAAAATTCTTGAATAAATTTTCATTTAAATAGCTGAAACATCAAAACTTTGTTTACCAACCTTTATAGTTTCCAAGTTTTTCAAATTTAGTTTTTATATTTCTTGCTCCAAGATCTATTTCAGTATTAATGTCAAAGAGGATGCTGACACTGCTGTCATCTACTGGACTCCTAGTAATCTCCAAGGAATAGGCACTTGTAGCCAGAGAGGGACTTAAAAATAACAATTTCAGGTTTTAAAAATATCTGTGGTTTAAGTGCATAACTACTAAAATATTAAATATGAGGCTGAACACATAGTAGTTGATCTGTTGAATGTTAGTGCTGAGTGGGAATACAGTCAAATTTATTCTGATCTAAAGCAAACTGAATATTAAAAAATCTTAAATATGTAACCTGTAATTCAGTCTGACTGGCATCAAATCATACTGGACTGTCGCTCTTAAAGAGATATGCTACCCTCAACGATAATGTCATTCGTGGATGATAGAAATGAGACTGTAATATTTAGTTAGGTTGCAACAACAAAGCACATTTGGGAAACATTTACTGGAGCCCAAAGAAGATGGATAAAAATCAATATTGCCTGTTGACTACATAGCTATTTCATTCTCCAGTTGCCAACAAGCCATAAATTGGTGCTAGAATTAGAATTCTGACATATCATTAATCAGAGGAATAAATATGAAACAGCTTGATGAACCTTGGTATAAGAAACACAATTTCAAATGAAAAGCCATCCCATATGTGTCATTTCTTGCTACGGCTTTATATAATTCAGCAAATTGTGTCATAAATTTTGGCAAAAGGGACACTGGAGCTGTCAACTTAATTTTTTTTAAAAGGAAAAGCTCAAAAGATTATATTAGTTCCATGTCACAAATAGTAATCCAGCTTTTCCTACTCTTACATGGATGTAAATATTGTTTTCGGTAATGAGAGTATAATCCTGTGAGGGCAGGTGTGCACCTCATTTGACATTTTAAAGTTCTGGTATTTTACGTCTCTGTTTTGATCCAGCTGTCTGATCAGTCTTACTTTCTCCTTTCAATCCACATGGTCGTTCTTTTGTTCAGCCAGCTACAGTCAGCATATTAATGCAGTGATATCGGTGATGAATTTGGTTCAGTGAAGACAAACAAGAATTTTTCTGTCAACCTCCCCAAAGGCAAGATTGGACTTGTTTGTTGATGGTAGTCATATCTCAACACAGAGGTCTTTGGAGTTTGTGTCAATGCTTCTATTTAAAAAGGAAAAGGAAATAAATTGTCCCTCGGCTAGTGCAATTAATGAACTTTTTTCCCTCTTCCTCTTTCTCAGAGGAGTGGCAGAGATTGTGTTCTTATTCACCCTTTTTCCCATTTCTTACAATTTACCCTTCTTTGTTGTCAGCATAATTTAACTACATAGTCTGAATGAAAAATGCTTACCCACCAAGTAATATGATGCTTCAGAACTTCATGGACAAGGGGTTATTACATTTCAAGAACAGGGAGACGTTTATGAAATGTTATTTCACTTTACCCTTGATCTATAGCAAGATCAATGGACATAACAATAGAAGTTGTTGTTCAAAATGGCATTTCCTCCAGTGCTGGAGAAACAGCTTTCCTTCTTCCTCTGTTCCCTTCCCACGACCCACAGATTTCTGCTGACTACAGATCTGGAGTGACTCTGTGTTTCTTCCATGTTTTGAAGGGAAAAGAGGAGAGCACCAGCTATGGAGAATGCAATCAAAATTGCCCTCCTGTTTTGTTAAGGAACCTGCTCAGGCAGCATAACTGACCTCCCGCAAGTGTAGGAAGGGGCAGGGTGGAGGGAGAGGTTCAGCAGACTGGAGTCCTGGTCAAGCACAGAAGATTGTAGAGCACAAGAGTACCACCACAGGTACTGCAGTAATATGGTATCTTCATCCTCAACATTTTCTTATTGCTTGTCTTCTATGCATGCATCATGTTATGCACATGTAGAATTGCAATGTTGCCTTTGTAACAGTTCAGTCACCCAGCATTATCTGTTCCCTGCTTGAAACACATCTTTTGCATGTCCCTGGCCTACAGGAGGGTGAGAAGCAGCGAGTGCTGTGGCTGTCTTCAAGCTACATCCACGTAGATTGTCCAGGCAACAGAATTGTGTTATGCTCAGGCAAGTAGCCTTTCCCTTAGTGGATTTCTGCTCTTCTTGAGGGAAGGAAAGAAAGTACTGTTAGCTTGTTTTATTTTAAAGATAAATAAACAAATCATGACACTAAGGTAAATAAGCCTACAAAAATAAAGATTAAGCGGATGGAGGAAATAATTTTATGTTAGTGGTAGTTGTGAAGAACAAGTACAGAGAATGTCAAGATGTAGTCTCATGCTGTGGAGATCTTCATTGCCTAGTGTAGAGATATTGCCCAGTGCCAGGTGGCTACACTGGTACCCGTATGTTATCACCAGGCATGCTAAATTCCATAATGCTGGTTCTATGACATACTCTTTTCTTTCCATACTAATTGCTGCTTTAGGGCTGGTAAAAGAGAAGGTGAATGTTGCGGTCTTTTTTTGTATGTGTGTCTTCTGCCAGGCTTATCCGGAACTTTGAGTGTGCACCCCGTGCAGTGCTCTCACAGTACTTCTTGTCTAGGATTTTTTTAGGCTCTACTGTTTGTGTGTAAGTGTTAACTAAATACCGCAGGGCAGTATTTAGATCTTTGTATGTTTTCAAAATAATCCTATAATCCTTTTACTTTCTAAATTGTTACATAATTTGGCATAAGTAAAATCACTATATGTATTTATGTCTTGCTTTACAGATGCCCTGAGCACTTAAAGATCACAATGATTTATTAGAAAATCAAAACGTTACATGAATTAAAAGTTGTTATAAATGTAAAACAAGTACTTGTAAAGGCCTGTATTCCAGGACAACCAATGTACCAAAAATCCCCTTATCTTTATTTACCCAAGAAAGATGTCTGTTGTTATTGGCCTCAGAGCAACAGGAGCACCAGGATGGGGCAACCTGTAGTGCAGATAAATGCATGTATTTTAGGCTGCCTGAATGCTCACTTTACGTCTGAGTATCTCTGAGGTGTTATAAACATATGTGCATGGTCCAGAACACACTGCCTAAAAGTTATAAAATAGTATGTATTTCTAGTTCAGTGTTTTTTTTTTTTGTTTGTTTGTTTTTAATTATTAGGGATATATTCCCATAATTTTAAGCATCAGAATTAACCTTCTGCCTGGTCTTTTGAAGGCAATTTTCTTCTATCTTGTATTTCACAAGCTAGGTATGAGCTCACAGACACTTCTAGGGGTAAAAGAAGTGTGAGAGCCAGTGAATGCTGTGAATTTTCTCAGAGTATCAGTTTAAGAAACACTTGCACTAATCAGTGTTCAACAGATCTAGTGTGAAAATGGCCAAAGTCTCTCAATTTCATATTTTAACACAGGAAAAGCTGTTGGTTAAGGAAGGGGAAAAAAAAAGACACACACACACCAAAAAAAAAAAAAAAAAAAAAAACCACAAAACAAACAAAAAAAACCACCCACAAAACACTTTTGAAGGTCTAGTATTTTGATTACTATGTGAAAAGAAATTCTTGCTAATGACAAAAAAAAGTTAATGACAGAGTCTGAAAAGTAAAATGTATTGATCTTTCATAAAGCAAGGCCGCCTAAAAAAACCAAGTATTTCACCAGAATCTTTTTCCTTCATACAAATTGTAAACATTTTTAATATTAAGCCCTAAATACACAACCTGGCAAAACTAATCAAATGACTCAAAAGTGTGTGACCAAATTTATCTGATCTCTCCAAAAATTTCAAGATGCTGCATCTTAAACAGATATGTTTATAGTACTGTCTATTCTGCAAACTGCAAAATGAATAAGGTAGCTTGAGTGCAAAAACTTGTCTCACTGGATTACCAGTGACTTCAGTTTGGGTTAATTTACTCTACTGAGAAACAAGCTGAATTAATCTTTGTGGATTTTTCATGCATTCAGTGTTAACATGGTTCAGCTGCTTCTAGTGTCTGAAATAGTTCATTCAAAGCTATCTTTATGTTGGTTATCTAAGAATTTCCACAAACAGAAATGTGAGAATTTTACAGATTGTCTTTCTTCAGTAAACTTTTTTACTAAGCCACTCTGTTTACAAAATAGGTTTTGTTTGTTTTTATCAGCTTATATAAATAAAGTCCATCAAAATAGCATGTCGGACCACTGGTCTGGGCATCATTGCTGTGAGAATTGCTGGGATTTACCAGAGGAGGACTTATACCTTTGTGAACAATTTTTCACCATTTAAGGTCTGAAAGGGAGTAGATATCAATATTTTCTTTTTCTGGCAGGGATAGGAGAGTAACATTTCAGAATAATAACTAATCCTTGTTGAAATAAACATGGATAAATCCATACTGAATGAATCTCTTTCCAGTGAGGCATATATGTGGAATGTGTTATCTATACTCAAACATATCGCAGAATCACAGAATTGTAGGGGTTGGAAGGGACCTCGAAAGATCATCGGGTCCAACCCCCCTTCCAAAGCAGGTTCCTTAGAGCAGGCTGCCCAGGTAGGCGTCCAGAAGGGCCTTGAATATCTCCAGAGAAGAAGACTCCACAACCTCCCTGGGCAGCCTGTTCCAGTGCTCCGTCACCCTCATCGTGAAGAAGTTCTTTCACATGTTGGTGCGGAACTTCCTGTGCTCCATCTTGTGGCCATTACCACTTGTCCTGTCCCCACAAACCACTGAGAAGAGGTTGGCCTAATCCCTCTGTCTCCCACACTTCAGGTATTTATACACATTGATGAGATCCCCTCTCAGTCTTCTTTTCTCCAGGCTGAACAGACCCAGGTCTCTCAGGCTTTCTTCATAGGGAAGATGCTCCAGACCCCGTATCATCTTTGTGGCCCTCCGCTGGACTCTTTCCAGGAGATCCCTGTCTTTTTTTTGTTCCGGGGAGCCCAGAACTGGACACCGTACTCCAGGTGAGGCCTGACCAGGGCAGAGTGGAGGGGGAGGATCACCTCCCTTGACCTGCTGGCCACGCTCCTTTTAATGCACGCCAGGATCCCATTGGCCCTCTTGGCCACCAGGGCACACTGCTGGCTCATGGTCAACCTGTCGTCCACCAGGACCTCTAGGTCCTTCTCCTCAGAGCTCCTCGCCAGCAGGTCGTCCCCCAGCCTGTACTGATACGTGTGGTTGTTCCTTCCCAGGTGCAGGACTCTACACTTGCTCTTGTTAAACCTCATTTGGTTTCTTCCTGCCCATCTCTCCAGTCGGTCCAGGTCTCGCTGAATGGCAGCACAGCCTTCTGGCGTGTCAGCCACTCCTCCCAGCTCTGTGTCATTGGCGTACTTGCTGAGGGCAGACACTATTCCCTCATCAAGGTCATCGATGAAGATGTTGAACAAGACCGGACCCGGCACTGACCCCTGGGGAACACCACTAGCCACAGGTCTCCACCCAGACTCTGTGCCGCTGATCACCACCCTCTGAGCTCGGCCAGTCAGCCAGTTCTCAACCCACCTTACTGTCCACTCCTCTATCCCACATTTTCTCAGCTTTGCTATCAGGATATCATGGGAGACAGTATCAAAAGCTTTGCTAAAGTCAAGGTAGATGACATCCACTGCTCTCCCCCCATCTACCCAGCTGGTGATGCCATCATAGAAGGCAACGAGGTTGGTCAAGCACGACTTCCCTTTGGTGAATCCATGCTGACTACTCCTCATAACATTCTTCTCTTCCAACTGCTTGGAGATGGCATCCAGAACAAGCTGTTCCAACACCTTTCCAAGGACAGAGGTGAGATTGATTGGCCTGTAGTTTGCCGGATCCTCCTTCTTGCCCTTCTTGAAGACCAGAGTGATATTGGCTGTCCTCTGGTCTTCAGGCACCTCTCCTGTTCTCCAGGACCTTTCAAAGATGATAGAGAGCGGTTTGGCGATCACCTCTGCCAACTCCCTTAGCACACGTGGATGCATCCCATCAGGACCCATGGATTTGTGTGTGTTGAACCCACTCAGATGCTCCCAAACCACTCTCTCGTCAACCAGGGGGGAGCCCTCCATTACCCAGACCCTTTCTCCTTCCTCCAGGGTCGAGGAGTCCCATGAGGGACTCCTTGAAGCAAAGACTGAAGCAAACAAAGCATTCAGTATCTCCACCTTCTCAGCGTCTCCTGTTACTAGGACACCCCCCTCATTCAGCAAGGGACCCACATTATCCCAAGTCTTCCTTTTACTGTTTACATACTTCAAAAAAAAATCTTCTTATTATCCTTTATCTCTTTTGCAAGCCTCATCTGTAAGTGGGCTTTAGCCTTCCTCGTCGCGTCCCTGGAGGCCCTGACAACATCTCTATACTCCTCCCAAGAGGACAGGCCCTTTTTCCACATTTCATAGACCTTCCTCTTCCTTTTGATCTTGTCGATGAGCTCCTTGCTCATCCATGCAGGTTTCCTGCCTCCCTCCCCCGATTTCCTACTCTTACGGATGCACTGATCCTGAGCTTGGAAGAAGTGCTGCTTAAATGTTGCCAAGCTCTCACAAGCACCCTTGCCTTCTAGCAACCTAGCCCATGAGATACTCCCAAGCAGGTCCCTGAAGAGGTCGAAGTTGGCTCTCCGAAAGTCCAGGGTAGCAATCCTGCTTTTAGCCTTACTTCTTCCACCAAGTTCCATCTTGAAATCTACTATCTCATGATCGCTGCATCCCAAGCTGCCCCCAACATTCACATCCCTAACAAGCCCATCCCTGTTGGTAAGGACAGGTTCGAGAAGCACCCCCTGCCTTGTAGCTCCTCCACCACCTGCATCAGAAAATTGTTTTCAATGCACTGTAGGAACCATTTGGACTGCGCATGCCTGGCCAAGTTGCTTACCCAGCAGATGTCTGGATAATTGAAGTCCCCCATGAGAACCAGCGCCCAGGATCGTGAGGCTACTACCAGCTGCTTGTAGAAGGCCTCATCGACCTCCTCCTCCTGATGTGGTGACCCCCACAACAGTGTCCCCCATACCAGCCCACCCCTTAATTCTCACCCACAAGCTCTCCACTTGTCCTTCACCCTCCCCCAGGTGGAGCTGGGTGCACTCTAATTGCTCCCTCACACAAAGGGCAACCCCACCCCCTTGCTTCCCCAGCCTGTCTTTCCTAAAGAGGACACAGCCCTCCATGACAGCGTTCCAGTCATGCGAGCTGTCCCATGACGTCTCTGTGATCACAATGAGACCGAGCACAGATCTCAAGCTCATCCTGTTTATTCCCCATGCTCTGCACGTTGGTATACAGGCACAGTACATGTGTCTATAATAAAAACCTTATTGGACTGATTTTGGAATTTGTTCTAGTTGAATGTTAAATGGCAACTTGGTTTTGATTGTTGTGTTGACTACAGTATGGAAAATCCTTACCCATTCTGTGTGAGCTTTTGTTCATTTCAGAGGGAAAGAAATATAAACCTCATTTAATTTCAGTAAGAAGGGAAGCAGCAATAAACACACTATTGCTCAAGCCATGAAATAGAGGTGAAAGAAATTTAGAGGCAATTAGAATCATAGAGTAATGTAGGTTGGAAATGACCTCAGCAGGCCTTGCGGTCCAGCCCTCACTGAAAGGAGGCCTCACTGAGCTAGGTCAGGCTGCACAGGGCCTTCCATGAGAGCTGCTGCCACAGGGGAGGTGGTTTAGATCTTTCATTGTTGTGTATGAGCTGAGAGATATTAAGAATGCATGCTATTATTTTGTTGTTGTTGTTGTAAATCACAAAACAGTATTTTGTTTCAGCTATTTATTACTTTATGTGGCTACTTGCAATCAAGAACACAAACTGTTTGCTGAAATAAAAACAAATTCTGAAGAAACTCAGAATGCAAGCAACCTTCATCAGACTATGCATTTGCTGTTTTTTCCCCTTTTCTATTGGCCTCTCCAATGAGTTTTGCTTTTAAGATTTTTTAAGATTTTGGAGGATTAATCCAGCATATCTCTCTAGCTTTGCCCTCTGTGATCTCACAGGATAAACTTAGAATTAATTCCTCATACCCTTTCAGATGGAGGAGATAAGCCTTTAGATAAAATGTTATTTCAGTTGCTGTCTTATCCGGATGTTTGAGCTGCCAGTTAAATTGTAAATTAAAGGCTCAAAACTCTGGATTATGGACTCCAGCTTCATTATTAATGAAATATATGCCCTTTTCACAGTTTGTCATTTTTCTGTCTTCCAAAAAACTCCCAGAAATATTGTGAATCTTTTCCACTCCTCTGTTTAAACAAAACAAAGACACAATGATACAATCTCCCTTTTAGAAGACTAAGTTTCTACCATAAATAATTGATTCATGCCTATTCTTTCCACTTGAATGACCAGCCTAGGGAAATGTGAAGTTACTTCTGTAAGGTACTTCTTGCTTTGGAATAAAGCAGATATTGAATTAGACTTCTGTCATTATACTTGTCTGCAAAGTTTGCGTCCCAAACCATAATGTGACAGAAACTTCTCCATTGTCATTAACCTCTGTGTACAGCCTATCAGTTTTCCTACTTCCATGAACTCCTTTTCCCAGTTACACAGTGGGGGTTTATCTCAGTTATCCCTTCATAGTTTTAAGTTAAGCCAGTTAAATGACTAAATAAAAATTGATTGTAGTATTTCAAAGCTATCTTTTTTCACTGTGCCTTCCTGTAGGGACAGCCATTCTTTATAGAATGCTACCTGTACTTGCAGCTCTGTTCCATGTGAAATCTTTGTGAGATTACATTTTAGGTATGAAGATGGAAATCTCATGAGAGAAATTGTTTATTTGAAAGACCCACAAGATGTTGGTTTACATGCAACCTCTAGCTCTTTTTGTGGCTGCAGTATATATGTAGAAAGGTTGATGGAAATAAAAGAAGTATTAAGTGTTTGAAAGTCTGCCTGGTAGTATTTGTTATCTCGGTAGGTTTTTCTGTTCAGTAAAAGCATGATTGGTAGACAGACCAACTCAGTGGGGTTATAGAGTGATCAGCCAAATAAGTGGGAATTTTAACAGTTCAGTGATATGTGTATATCTGCTCATTTTATCTCTTTCCAAATGATTAGTTCTTCAACCTCTGTTTCAGCTTCTCTTTAAAGGCAGTGATTCCCCAAGGGAGAATGCATGCTGACCTTCTCTGATGGGCCACATCTTTCTCTCTGTAGTTTGCTCAGGTTGGACTCTGATGTCAGCTTGCAGCCTTCAGCCTATGAAATTAGCACTGTTACATGCTGTTTAGGTACTGTGGTGCATCCCACAGGTATTTGCATTTTGTATGTACTTTGTATGTTAACTGACTTTGCAAGTCTGTGTTGTCACTATTTGCTTGAAGAGGGCTGCACATGGGAGCTAAGTTCATTTATAGATTGGAGCTATACTTAGTGAAATGTTTTAGAGCACTTTGGAATGAAAACATTACAAATATGTACATTATTAATGACAGCATAAGTACTTTGTAATAGTGTATATGGCTTATTGATGAAGGTAATATGAACTGCATTATTATAAAAAGCTATGAAAAAAATACACGACTGACAGGATAAAAACAAACAAAACCTCTTCTATTAGACATACAATTTTGAAAACTTTCTCTGTTTTTCATTACAAAACACATAACCACCTTGGGCCAGAGAGAATGTGGTGAAAAAAGTTGAAGACTCTGTTCATTGTACAGGGCAAAAAGTGAGGGAGGTGTTGTCTTCTTGTTTACATAAAATGGGTATACTGAAAGTTAAAATATGCACTAGTGGTTGAAGAAATGCATTTAAAGATGAGGTTCTGTTTATAGAAGTAGATAGAGTAAACAAAAGATGTGAGGACTTACATGATTTCTCTTTGTTGGACAGTTGTATAGTTCTTACGTGGTCAAGAGACCTACTTTCTGTTCTTAACTACGCCAAGTTCAGTGTCTCTATTAATTATCCCTCCCTGATTCATTATAAAACCAGTCAAGAATACATTTCTAATGCTCCAAAGCATCCTGTTGTTTTTTTTTAAACACTGTGTATTAGTGTTTTTTTCATTTTCAATAGGCATTAATATAAAATAACTTGTAGAGGATATTATATCCTTCTAAGTGGAATTGCAATTTGAATACATTTTTAGACACAAACTTAGAGCAGCCAACACTGTACACTTGTTGAATACACACTTGTTCACTGATTGCTGCCAGGGTAGGTGCCCTCAGACACTTCTGCAGATTCCACCCCTCAGGTTTTATTTCCGTCTTTTCCCCAGTGTTAATAATAAGCTATCTTAAACTTTTCTGCTTGTCTACACAACTGAGTTTCATGTCATTAGCAAACTCTTCAGGTTCTTTTGACCCACAAGGATGAGTATCTCCTTCTTCCACCATCTGCATAAATGATACCTGTGGTAGGCTACTGTACTTCCCAATTACCTACTCATCTTTTTGTAAGTTTCATTCTCTTTATTTCTTGATATTTAAAGCAGATGAATGGAATCAAGGAGGAAAAATATCTTTTATTGCAGCCTTACACTTTTCAAGATAATCAGGCAATTTCATGTGACTTTTGACTATCATATCCTACAAAGCAGCAAAAAATTATCCCAGAGTTGGGATTCTTTTTTTATGGTTTAATGTTAGATGAAGTCCAAATTCTGTTCTGGAGATAATAACAAAATTATGCTTAGGATGCCTCTACTGTCTAGAATGGATCATAAGTTATTATTTTTTTGAAGTTCTCAGAATTAGAGCTGCATACTCTGATCAGAAGATGAAGGACTAGTAAGAAGAAGGAAAATACAAACTGTTGAATATTTTTCATTGCATTCTTCCTAAGATTCTCGAGTTTCCACAAAAATAAATCCTTTCTATGTAAAAGGAACTTGAACCAATAGGGAGAATCTTTACAAGACACAGCAGTGTCCACACTGTTTTTGAATTTGTTTCTTCATTTTAAGATTTTTTGTCATGTACAGCAGACAGCAGCTTTCAACATGTTTTTTGTCATCTCAGTTTTCTGGTTTTGTTCCAGTAGCTGTAATTTACACAACAAGGGGGATATCTTATTTATTTTACTCACCACCAAGATCGAAGGAAACTTTGTGATCAGAATGCATCTAACAGTGAGATGCCTTGAGTTTGTTGCCAGAGTTCTTTGTCAAAGATGCTCTTTTTCTTTTAAAGTAAAAATGGGTAGGATAACTGTAAAATATGGCAGTGTACATCCCCAGGGGATATGTGACTTGCTTCACAATGAACAAAACCAATACACTTCAGACAAATCGTGCAAATTCTTATTTCTGCCCTATTAAAATTGGTGCAGTGATTAGACAGAAAAGAATCATTTAAATAGGACTGACAAAGCTGATTAATTAATTAATCCCTTCTGCTATTTTTGTTATTGTCAAAACTGCAGCAGTCTGTTCATTAGAGATTCAAACTTTGATCAAAAGAACGTGTCCATTCATCTAAAAAATGTAGACCATAAGATTGTCAGATGGGATTCTGTTCACGTTGTGTCTTTGAAAAGCTCTTGTGTTTCTCCTTTGTTAACCACTAACTTGTCCAACTAGTCCATTCAGTCTACATGGATTGCATGAGTAACTGGTTGTCACTGTAGTAAAGGTAACTTTCTAGTTTGTAAAGACAATTTTTTTTTGAACTCTTACTCCCTCGGAATTTTATTTTCTTAAAAGGTTTTCACTTCACTATCTTGTCGTTGAACATTTTGTTGTTCTCTGAAGATCAACTTAAGAAAGTATATGATCGATCTACCTACAACGTCAGTCACATGACTGACATACCATTGCTGGCCAAAAAAGTAGTGACTCAAGCATAAGTTTCTGAATTCAGAAGTTACCTGAAATAAAGAACAAGAAATTCCTTTTTGGCATGTCCATTTAAAGAATGTATCGCAGTGACACCTATGTGTGACAGAGAGTTTCTTTACTTGAGCAAAAGATCAGTTTTCATGAAGTCACTCTCATCTCTTCCTTCCCCCTCCCTAAGTCAGGTTACCTTTTTCCCATAAGAGAGCTATTACAAGTATATCAATTTCAAGTATTACAAGTATATCAATTTATCTATAGCTAGTTTTTTGTTGTCCCTCTATAACCAGATGCAAGTAAGCACAATTTCTACAAGAATATTGACAAGTCACTGGGCAATTTTTAATATTTAGATATAATATAAATATAAAATGTAAATATATATAATATAAAAGTATAAATATATACAATAATATATAAATATATAATAATAATATATATAAAGTTTAAATAGCTTGTAACTCTGCATAACACATCCAGGAAACATCGTGCCATAATCCGTACTGTGTAACTCTTTCACCGATTCCATTTGATGAAGAGCTGTGTTGTGACTCTCCATCTCACTGCCATGCCATAAATGTGATTGTAGCAGAGATGCTGCATGACTGAGAAGGAGTAGTTCCCATAACTGGAGTCCCCCAGTTGTGTTTTCTTTGTTTTCTCAAGGAGGAGAAAGATACTACATGCTCCAGTTTATTGGAAAAATGGCACTGTTTGATTAATTCTGTTGGAGAGAGCTGTAAAGAAAATACCTTTATAAAAACATGGAGTACAGAATTTGCATAAAGGAAGCAGGATAAAACCACAAATGAATTTAATAATATGATGGAAATTCTTTCCCATCCCCCAATAGGCAGCCAGGACAGTGCATGAAGGTACTGAAGCTTATTTTATTCCTCTGCTACTTTGGTACAGACCTTGAAATAACCATGCAGAAAGGAGATCTGTTGTCCTCTTGCTTAAATGTGAAGTTTAACAAAATGTAAATGTTATTTGTGTCTAGCTATGTGCACTCCAAATTCTCCTAAATGTTCTTCGAAGCTGGTTGTACAAATCTGTAAAAAGTAGCTTTGTTATTCCTCGGAAAATACTTTTCTCTCTCTGTGAAAAATGTGGGTGAAAGGTAATCATTTTTATCTAAAAGAAAAAAACTGTACTTCAAAGAAAAATGATAAGCAATTTCTGTTTTAATTTTAGCATTAGAAAATTAAAACTTGTACTTCAAAAATAAAATGACTTTAGAATGAACTTTGGAGAAAATCAATTTAAAGACTTCTAATGACTCTAATAGGTTTTGGACCAGGCCCGAAAAAGATAAATTATGAACCTACCTTCTTCTTCTCCCTTCAGGAACTCAGAAGATCTTATCATCAGAGTGTAAATCTCAAATGAACAGCTTGCTGCTGCTTTTATTTATCACCTCCCAAAGTTCATTGTAGTTCTTGGGGGAATCAGTTTAATTACGACAGTAAATACTGTTCTATTTTTTTTCACTCAATGATGAAAAAGTATACAGCTATAATTACAGTCTGTGCATAGCATGCTTTGTATCTGATTTACTTGTTTGCCAAAAAGCCATTTTCATGTGCTAATATTGCAGCAATAAAAGTGTCACATGGCCTACTTAAATGGCAAGTGTTTAGCACATATCTGAAGTCATTGTGGAGCATGCATTCTAAATAAACTCTTTGCAATAATTATAATACTGAAGAAAATCAGAATCTAGGTAGCAAGGAATGCAGTTTTCAAATGTCACCCATCTGCACTGATGACAATGCACTGTTTATGTCCTCCTTATTGGGGTGACAGATCCAGTACATAGAAACTGAGGGAAAGAGTGCAGAGAAGGGATATAAGACACAACTTCTACAGTTCCTGTCTCTTTAAACAAAATGATATGAGATTTTTTTTTTCCTTATTGAACACATTTCATTTTAAAAAACAATGCAGTTTTTTTCTTCTCTTCATTGCAATGACATTCCTGCAGGGATGGCTAAAAGCACTCAGCAGGACAGGTTTGAATCCAGTTATTTAGAAGTGTGGAGAAAGGCAGCAGAGTTTTAGGGGAATGCAGTATGGGTGGCTCTTGGTAGAACAGTAGAAAGAGGGCTGTGAGTTATATTTTTAAAACGAAGAGATTAGAGGAAAGATGGGCAGGCTACTGTTATTCTGACTTTAATAACGTCAGGGACAACTGAATTTTGCTCTTAATTGAAGTTTTCTTCTCCAGGATTTCAAAAAGAGCTTACCAGACTGGTATGAATAAATGATTGTCTAACTGTCAAATGCCACAGACCACCTTGATTTTGTTGCTGCCAGGTCATCCAAAAATGCCAATTCTCTATAAAAGAATCAATCCCCTGAAAGCACAAGATGTCTGTTAATAGATTTTTTTCTTTCTTTCTTTCTCAAATGGGATTGGTTTTCTGTTGGCTTAAGAAGAGCTTCCTCATGGATCACCAGCTATCATACTGACAAAACGAAAACCTAACTAATTCTCAGAAAGGACAGGAAATACAGCAGTACACGAAGATGAGGGTTTTTCAAATTAAAGCCCAGATCCAGACATTTTATAATCCAAAACACATTTTCTTAAGCTGTAGCTAGTAGAATGGCAATCACATGCAAGAAGAAATCTTGGCACCAGCCCATCAGATCTCTGCTGTGTGTTAGAGAGAGGCAAGAGAAGGTATTTTTTCTTAAAAAATCATAAGGGTCATTTAATCTCCTGTTCCTTACAGAACATAGTAGTATATATATATATATAAATATATTTTGCTTTCTTAGATGAGGTGTAAATTAAATTCTATGGTGGGTGAATACTTTGAAAGTTTCTTGTTGTGAGGCTTCTGAGGTTCATACTGACAGTGGGTCTGTAGTTATATGTTCGATATATAACAAATTATCATACTATCGTAATCGTTTTTGAAAACACATTGTATGAATAAGTTGGTTCATTTAGATTTAAATTTATTTTATTTTAGTCATGAAAGACTTCCTTTCCATCAGTAAACTCTGAGGTATGTATCTTTTATAGGAAGGAAAGTATGGATCATATAAAATAACAATTGCATGCCTTACCTTTGCATCATCCTTTTTGAAAAATTAATTGGTATATTTAGAAAAGTACTAAATTAAATCCCAGTTTGATCCAGGTGGATCAATTGTCCAGGCAGTGATCCTGTTGAGGGTCATGGATTCTTCTTATGAATACAGGGTTACTACTAGGTAACTTCATAGGTCTGAGAAGTTAGTTTATTAAGAATAAACATTCAGACAAGCAGCTCTATCCACATGACAAAGTGTAAACTGGCAGAGCTTTATCAATCACTAAAATGAGAGATATTATGCTTGAATTCTCAGTTAAAGGGCATTCTCAGAAAGTCTTCTGAAAAGTTCTAGTCACTTCCATTCCCTGTTTTTATGCCAATCTCCCCAATGCCTATTTCAGACCATATTTTGAAAATAACTGTTGCCACTGTCTCATTCACGTGAAGTCACTTCTAGGTATTGCAGACTATGCATTAAACAACTCCAGTTCTCATTATGGAGGTGTTAGAAATGCAGATCCTTAGAGAGCCTAGTAGATTGAAATATTGACTCTTGCTTTGCATTTCGTGACTACCTGAAATGAGTAAGAGCAGTATGGAAGAGTTTAGTGCTAGTGTGCTAATGTAGCTTCTTTTGATCCTAATTCTAGGCTTTTCCTTAATTATTCTTAATTTTGACCATGTGTTATACTTTTCTTACCTGTTAGAACAATCATAAGAGTTGAAATTAAGCCAAAAATATTTTTGTTGCAGATCATGTGTTGTTAATTTAGAAAGGCTCAGAAAATGTACACTTGAATTAAGTCTGTAAAAAAGCACAACTGATCAGACTGTTAGTATGTTCGGCTCAGAATCATATCACCTCCTTTTAACCTCCACTATGACAGTCAGTGATCTCTCTGAAATGCTGCTCCATAGCAATCAAAATGAAGATAGGTTGGCTCTGACATAGCTGATCCATATAAACTGTCAATTTAAGGTATCTACAAAATACTTCTGGATTCTCTAGTGCCTTGAACAGTTTATGACCTATTTTGAGAAATGAATACAAAGCAGCTGGTGTACACATTGGTCCATAGTATCTGGACAGTCCTCAGCATAACAATTTCTCAAAGTTTGTCCATACCACATCTCTGCTATTATATAGAAATGCCAAAGTCCAAACCAACATGGTGTGAGTGGGAGAATGCAAAGTTAGAGTCAGGACTGACCAATACCACTTCTGGTCACTGCTCTATCAATTTACCACAATTTACCTCAAACCACCTGGGGGCTGAAAATGATTTTCTGCTACCCTGATGGCATAGTGATGTTCAGCTTTTCTCCAGCGACCTGAAGTGTAGACAGCCACCATTTTTCAGTGAAGACAAATGTTGGTACAGAGGCAAAAAGATTTACAATGCTTCTTATGTCTTCCTGCCTTTGGTGAAGAGGAAATATCTGGCAGACTCAATCCTGCATGCACCCCAGGTTATTCAGATCAACTTTCCCTCTTAGTTATTCCCTTAGGCAAAACCCATGCAACTTCCAGCATCTAATGAGACAGATTGCTTTATAATCAAGCTACGTGCATCAAGTTAGAGCTCGATACTCTTACACTCTGAATTAGAAATGAGAGTGACAGAGAGCATGGATATGTTTTAGGAGTTTAAGAACCATATATTGGTATATCCTTAAGATAAATGAAAGAATCATATCTCTGATTTTGATTTTATCACCCAAGGGCACCAACTGTCATCAAGAGCTTACAACAGAAGAAATATTTCCAAATTCCTTACAGCCTAAGAGGAAATAATTTCATATAGCATAATTAGAGGCTCATCTTGTCACCTACAAGTTTCAGTTCAGATTCTGTTCCCAGTGTATTCACCTAGCTCATACATCCTAAGCAAATACTTTTCTATCTTGGAATAATTTCTGATTAACTAAGAATTCTCTCCTTACTTTCCCATCCTCCTCTCCCCCAGCATGTTGCTTTAAGGCGGGTTATTGAAGTTCATGATAGAGAGGTCACAAAGGCATAAACACCGTTTTCTCGCTGTCCTGATATATCTTTTCTGTGTATAGACATCTTCAGTCTCCACACAGGTCAGTCATGCTCTATCTAGAACATTCACTTTGAAAAGAATGAGAATTACCATGTTTTAGTAAGAGATGTGTTAATTGCAATCTCCAGTTAATAAGTATTTAGAAAACACCCTCCATGTTTTTGTTGCATTAGGAATTAATGTTGAGTGAAGACTTTTGTATATGAAATGCTTGGCTAGTGATTGACACATAGATTGAGTCATAGAGATTGAAACAGCTCGGGAGTCATTGTCTGCACAGGGAAATATGTTCAAAATAAATAAACATATGAGCACTTGAAAAGAATAAAGACCTATTTCTTTCTTCCTGCCTAAATTTGTAAGCCTGCACTCAGTTTAGCTGTATTTAATAGACTAGAATTAGAATTAATGAACAGTGCTGAACTCTTGCAGATAAGTCCTTCAAGGCTGCTAAGACTATTCTGCAGAGACTTGTATGGTTTGGTTTGGTTGGGCCTTCTTTTTTGGCAATGCCACCAAGCCAATTCAAGTTCTTTGGAAAGGGTGGTTCCTAAAAACAAAGAGCGAAAGTGTTGTGCTTTAGCATGTCATTTCTTTGCTATTATTTTGATGTTGGAATTTCTGATGATGGAAGTTGTAAAACAAGAAAATGTATGGGTTATGTGAGAACCATGTAAGAATATACAGGGAGATTAGCTTTTTTGTCCTCTCTAAATGAGGTATGTGAAAATCAAAAATAGATGTTAGACTACATAGTTAGCAAGAATAGCTTGGTGTAGGTGATTTTCTTGGTTGGCTCACCACCATTTTTATCTACACAGTATTTTTCTCAAAGATTAGGTATGTGCATAATGTCCCTTGTGAAGTAATTAGGGGGCTGGTATATTACAAGAAAACTTGCCTCACAGCAGGAAACCTCTCCTTTAGAAATAACTTGGAGGAAATTTGCTTTTTAGAGCCATATTGAGTAGCTCGTTGTGACAGAGGAAAGATTTCCCATCTGAAGGCTGTTACTGTTTCCCAGCCATTGTGAGCATGTGAATGACTATGGTCTTTAAAATGAGATTTGCTTTCCTTGGAAAACTCAGAAAACTTGAAACTTTCCTTGCAAAAATTGCAAACTTACGATCTGCTGTAAAGATTAAGCTGTATAAATTGAAATGGTTGGATGGTTTTTTTTTGTGAGATTTTTTTTCCATGGTTTGACTTAGTCCACTTTACCTGACTTTAGAAAATATTCAATAATTTGAAGCACCAAAAGCTGGTAAAAAGTGGGTTGAAAATAATACTGATTTGGGACTCAATTTTTAGGGAACTTTTTTCAAAACAACTAATGTAGGCCTCCAAATTCAGTTGCAGAAAATCTTTAGATGTAATATTTATATTTTCACACAATGGAAAGATGGAAAGTATTGTTTCTAGCTCTGAAAAATAGTCCCTTAATTATCAATACTATTTTGCTGCTTTTCCATCAGATACAATGTTTATATCTAGTTTGTCTGAAGTTTGCAGCATCCATAATGAAAACCTAGTACCATTTCATTTTTAAGCTTACACATTCAAGATATCAAGGATAAAGTCTGTAGTTAAAAAAATGTTAGGGGAAATCTACCCTGCAACTATATCTTCGGGAGCTATCAGTTCATGTGTTAGGTCTCCATCTCAAACTTTGTGTGCACACACACACAGTCAGTAACCACTTGTATATTTATGTTACTAAAGACTTGCCTAGACAAAGGATTTTGTGACCTTTTTCTGAGAAGCACCAGGAGCTCTGTTGTTTGCAGAAGACTTTTGAAGTTGAGCCATGGACTCAGATCATTGCCTTTTTTTGCCCGGAGACTCCACTCAGGTTTAACTGAGGTATAAAGACAGCGTCATTCAAGAAATATTTGCAGTCAGTATAGAACACACATTTAAGCCTTGCAGTCTAAGACCAGGTTCCTATCATTGCCAAAGGAACTTACTGCTGGCATAACTAGGAGTAAACAGGAGGAAATGGGACAGAGATATGAACTGGATTTCCCACTATAATCTCTGTGAGTTTGGTGAGAGCATGGTGCCCTTTGTGTATACCCGATTCTGCAGACCAGCAGTAGCAATAACTGAGAATTCAAAGAAATGAATGCTGTTATTTCTCCTTCCAGTTTTTAAGATCATCAAGATTGTGTTGACCCAGCTTAACTAGTTTAAAATCCCATGTAATTATAGCATTGTCTGCTGGATTTCTTTTCAAATTAATTGCACTCAATGTTGTGGCAAACTAATTTTGGAAAATCATTAGAAGCAACAAGGTGCTCACATCTTAAATCAGTTCATTCCTGCTATACTAGGAAACCCCAAAATAAAATATAGAAAATATGGAGACATTAGTAACAGTAGCTGAAGGGTTAATAAGACTTTAATTGAGTCACTACTTGACCAGGCAAATTATATCCCTATTCACTGTGTGCCATTTACACAACTTTTCCATGATTTCTTTCCTAAGGTAATAGGCCTAGCAGCTAGCTGGCTGCTGCTCCTGCTATGCTTCGGCAGCTGTCATTCTGACATATTTTATGCTTTCTTTAGAAGAGAGAGGTTGATTGAATGTGAGAAAAGTGGAACTTTGACAGGCTGTCAGAATCCCTTGCAGTGCAAACCTACCTGCCAGCTAACTTGTTTCAGGTTTATTTCAAAGAAGGTTTCCTGCACACAAACCTCCATTACTAGCCTGAGAAGCTCTTAAATAGGTAGCTTCCATTTTGTCAAAATCTAAATTAAATAATTTTCACTTCAAATTGGTTTAAATTTCAGAAAGACAGGGTATCTCTGAGAAAGCAAAAGCAAGTTCACTTTTCTCTGCCCATACACAAAGGCCTAGGTGGATGAAGGACATACTGTTCTTTACTCCTTCATTATTTTTATTTTAATCAGTTATTTTTCCTAATATATGAACAGACTTCTGAAATTCCTAAGTCAGTTCATGAACTGGTCAGAAGTAGGTGTGTTGTAAATGATCATTCCCTTATAGGAGGTCAAGCTGGAAGGAGACATAATTGTTATTATTGGAATCAAGCTGCTATAATTAATAGCAGATAACTATTCAGACAACAATTGGACTTGCTCACTGACATAATTTATTTTCTCACAGCCATCTTATTGGGGCAACCCCGAAAGCAAGTTCAGAAGCAGAAGTTGTACTGGTGTTCTTGGGGCTTCTTGGAAAGTCCCCCTGAGTGCTCCTTGCTTTCTGAGATGCAAATATTGACTCCTGTAGTCTTCATTTGAATGTATCAGCTACTGACTTCTGGGTCTGGTCTGAGTCACATTGCTCGTAAACGGCTAACGTGGGCTGTGGCCTTGAACAGGTTCAGCACACTCTTGGTGAGCTATTTACCATTCTTGCAGGTGCAACAGAGCTAACATTCTCCAGAGTTAAATCAATTTTGGGAAACTTTTACATAGTCTCTTCTTAGCAGGAACCTTCCAACTCTTTGATCTGGATTTTTCTGATATTAAGATCTTCATCTAAATCTATAGATACCTGTAGAAACCATTCACTCAACTGAGAGAAAAGTGGTCTTTATAAAAGCCAAAAATGGGTAGAAGTGAAAACAGGGACTTCCATAATTTATGTTGTGTTTTGTTATCGTAATAAAATACAGTCTTGAAGGCACTGTTCATCTAATTAATTTTAAAATAGTTTAGGTATATAATCTGTCACAAATCTTGCTATTGTGTGTGCACTGCCCTGGTTACATTTCGATGCAAAGAAAAACTGGATTTATGTTTACATGTGTTTTTTTCATTATTTTACATGTGCTTGGTTTCTTGCATGAAAATTGTTAGTAGCGATATACAATATTTGTTTATCTGGGTTATCAGGCAGCTTTTGAGGCACATTTTATATGCACTGGCTTTGGTACTTGCATTTACCTGTATTTGCTAATTAGAAGTTCATTTGCTAGCCCACATGCAGTAATGCATTTTTACCTATGCAAATCTATTTTACAGTATATGCAATGATGAAATTAAACTTTACATTCCACTTGGGTCATATGATAGTTACCACATAGAA
This sequence comes from Stictonetta naevosa, assembly GCA_011074415.1. Taxonomy (NCBI): domain Eukaryota; kingdom Metazoa; phylum Chordata; class Aves; order Anseriformes; family Anatidae; genus Stictonetta; species Stictonetta naevosa. Next base: position 3,021,007 of record CM021709.1, read on the forward strand.
TCTCTTCTCAATTAGGTTTGTACTATACCTGCCAGAGTAGTCACAAAGCTGTCTGACTGTAGTGTGCACCTAGACTTTGTGTTGTCTCAGCCAGAATCCATGCTAGTAACATCGTCTCTCTCCCTCCTTATAACTTAAGGAAGTGTATTGAAATATTTATCACAGAATCACAGAATCATCTAGGTTGGAAGAGACCTCCAAGATCACCGAGTCCAACCTCCAACCCAACACTAACAAGCCCTCCACTAAACCATATTCCTAAGCTCTACATCTAAACGTCTTTTAAAGACCTCCAGGGATGGTGACTCTACCACTTCCCTGGGCAGCTTATTCCAGTGGCTAACAACCCTTTCGGTAAAGAAGTTCTTCCTAATATCCAACCTAAAACTCCCCTGGTGCAACTTTAGCCCATTCCCCCTCGTGCTGTCACCAGGCATGTGGGAGAATCAACCAACCCCCACCCCGCTACAGCCTCCTTTAAGGTCCTCCTTCCAGACCCCTCACCAGCCTCGTTGCCCTTCTCTGGACTCGCTCGAGCACCTCCATGTCCTTCTTGTAGCGAGGGGCCCAAAACTGAACACAGTACTCGAGGTGCAGCCAGTAGGTAAATAACAGCAGAAAAGTAGATAATGCTGTTCTAAAATGCTGTATAAGAAAATACTAGTGCATCTTAATGGACTTTGAGTTAAAAAGGACATAATTTGTCTAGGAGATACAAACAGCATACAGGTGAAATTAAACAAAAGAACATGCTGACCCACCTCATCATAATACATTTGCATAAGAATAGATGTTTGGCTTACTGTAATTATTAAAGCCTTTTTTTCTTTCTTCTCTGTGTCTTGTAAAACACCCAATGTCTACCAGTTGGTTTCAACCTATGTTGGACCCAAGCTGCTTTTCTGTCATTATAGCTTTGAAATTGTTTGGGGAAGAGAGTATGAATGTAATTACTTATTACAGAAGTAGCATAGAGGAAAGTGGAAGAAACCCAACTGTGGCAAACAGAACATTTGATAATGTGGTATAAATTCCTACCCATCCCCTGACAGGCAGTTCATAAAATGCCTACAGCAAATTCAGTGCCACTCTAATCCTAAACTTGCTCACAGTGCCCAAGAGTTAGTGAAAAAGTTAGCCTTTATTGCAATCAATAGGTCTCATTGACTCAGATAATAGCAGTGATCCTAACGGTAGTTACAAATGAAGAAAAATTAAATTAAAAAAAAATACAGTGAAGCACTGTAAGTGGATCTATTTGCTGTGCCATAGCAATTTTTTTTTTTTTTTTAAGAAAATATTAAAAAAGCACTTTCATTCTGAGTTGAGGGAGAAAAATATTAATTCAGGCAAGGTCCTGAAGGTATTTCATTTTCCTGTTGAGGACTGGAGAACTTGCAGAGACCTTTATAGCTATTAGGGTCAAGTTAATGTAATCTGTGACCAGTTTCCCATAAGAGTGATGGAAGAAATCATCAGAATTCTATTTTCTTGTCTCAGATAATTTTTTTGTTTCCTTCTAAAAAATATTTTTTCCCCTTGTGTATCCAAGGTATTTGCAATGCAGTTATCCAAATTATTCCTCACCAAAACACACAAACTTCCAAAAATGAGATAACTTTGTACAGCACTGCCAGATAGTTAAGCAGGTAATGAACAGCAATGAAAAATATTTCTCTAGACAATTCAGAATACTTTCTGAAAGTTGTCTACTTTGCCTTAATGTTTATTTATCCACATTATTTACTACTGTATGTAATAAATAGTGACAATTTAACACACTTGGACTACTCAATATATGGACTACTCAAGCCACTTAATCGCTGGAAGCTCAAAGACAACTTAAAAGTATAATCTATATATATATATATATATTTCGAGTCCAGCCATTAACAGAAAAAGAATAGAAAATTATAAAGTTTAGTACATAAAGCTGTACCAATTTTGTGAGTTCATTGCTTCAAGGGGACTGCTCAGGAATTAAAGTTTCACAGTAGGAATTTTATTGTCAGGATATTTGAGTATTTTGATTTAATACAGAGTTGAGAGAGCTTGCTGAAAACAGTGAGAGCTAAATTCTAAGAATTATGCAAGTTATCTTTAAAAGCAGAATATGGCATTGGAAAGTAAGCTGCAAGTCATCACAAAAATTCAAGACCAACTTCTCCCTCTGAAAGCAGGGAGTTGATAGATTTTTATTGATTATTGTTCAGGAAAAAAATACATATATATATCAGTTTTGGCATTTGTAGTATCTAATATGATGCTTTAGTCCAGTTCAAGTTAAGTTTTGGTATTACAGAAGTAATAAGTTAGAAAAACATTAATGATTGAATTAATCCCTTTATTTTTTCCATGTGAAAAAATTTTCCTATTCTAAGATTTTTATATGTTCAAGGGACATATAAAAATTCAGTTATAGAAACAGATTTCCATAGAACTTTTATAGAACTTTTTCTCATTTCTTTGGCTACTCTTTTATCATTTCTACAATACATATTTTAGACTTGGTCATGTAAAGACCAGATATACATTTCAAGAAATTGTCTGCAAGATCTGCATGTGAAGCTATCTGTATGCAAACAGAAAACCATGCAGAAGTCAGTATAGCATATTAAGGACAACGTAAGGGTTGTGAGAATTTATACAGAGTTTGTTTAAATGCTAATTAATCATGGAATCTCTTTGTTTTCTGACTTCTGGGACTTGCCTCATAGGAAATATTCACTTGAACACAAAGAAGTACCTTATGCACAATTTTTTATGCTGGCTTAAACCATTGACATTTGAGTAAAGAGCAGAGATGTCCTCAATGGCAAAGAAAAGGGAGTTTTCAATGCACATGCTGCATACTTGTCCTCCCGTCCTTAAATTTGATGATGTTACTTTTTTATTGTTGTTTATTTTGCAGACTTTTCCATTTACTTAACTTGTAAAATCATTGTGGTTCAGGCTGAAAAATGTGTGCACACACACAGTTATGTGCGTGTGTATATTTGTGGATGTGATAGTTTTCTGGGAGCCAAGTTAATTGAAAGCTAGATTAGGCATTTGTACAATTAATTGAGATTTGTATATTTAGTTATATACTTAAATATATGTCTGTATGTGTAGAAATGTATATATACATCCCACTCATACATATATTTACAAGTATATATGCTTAGATGAGAAATATTTATATACATATCTGTGTCTACATAAATATGCACATGTGCGTGCATGACTTCTTCCTGAAGTCATACACTGTATTTATACTTTTACCAGATTCTTTCTCTCTGGCACTTTCTAAATTAAATGTGTTTAGGTAAGGAGGAGGATGATCCTGCCAGACAGTATTTTGAAGTTGAAATGGGAAAGAGCTAATTTTCTTCACAGTAGTAGGCACAACTAAGGACCTATCCATGTAGTACAGGAGAGGCAGACAAGGCAGAAACAAGCTTTCATGTGAAATTGAAGATGTCTAAGAATATCACTGTTGAAATCTTTAACATATTTCTCCTCTACAGAAATTAGGAAAAATGACAATCCTATCTTTTTCCTTTCCATTTCAGTGACAAATATATATATATATATATATATATATTTAAATTGACCTTGCTACAAGTCAGCCATCTTAATTTTGGAACCAAGAATGCTGTTTGTCATGTTGGCCCACCACCCTGTGGTGTGACAACAAACAAATAAAATCTCCCAGAAAGGATGCCAGTAATCGTGGTGGGATACTGTTCCTCTTTCCTTGGCAAGGGCCAGCCTCTAAGAGGTAAGGCCGTTATTTCTCATTAGTGCAGAAAATGCTCTGTAGAGTAGAGCATGCAAGTTGAAAAGGCCAGGAGAACATTCTAGGAAGTCAACACACGGAGCCCAGAGGCAGGTTCATGTCAGCTGCTGGTGCAGTCTACTTGGTGCTCCACTGAGATCTGCCAGGAATTGAATTAGTACCTTTAAAGAGGAATTGTGATGTGCACTATCCGTCCTTGACATTTGAACATCACAAGGAGCCGGGAGACCCCTTTTTAAGTGTGGTAAATGTAAAACAGTTGGTTCCAGCCCAGTTTATATTTTGTGCTAATGAAGAAGAAGAAGTTGCCTTCCTTCTGCAGTTGAAGAAAATAAACTAGAAAGAAAAAAATAAATAAATAAAAAAATGTTCCTGTTTGGCAACAATGTAAAAATATTTTTATATCTCACTTATACACACCAATAAACATCTCTCTGATAATTTCTGTATATTTGGAAATGGAGATTAATTTAGAAGTATATAAAGAACACCTCTTAATAATATTTCTTATGGAAAAAATCCTTCTGTTGATGATTGTAAGCACATTAATCCTCTTCCACATATTTCATTTGCTCAACACAAATGAAGAACTGGCTGAATTCTAAGGCTGTTTCAGATTTGACAGCATTCCACTGAGTAGAGGAAAACAAGCAGCAAGCTCAAGGAAGCACACTTGTCGTCCCTCCCATCACAGGAAAGATTGTACAGTAAACTTATTCTCTTTTCCTCGCAGTCAATTTTCACATTCTGTGCAGAACTCTCACACAGGCTCAGTATTTCAATTTTCTCCAAGCATATTTCGTGCTGTTGTAATTCGAATTAACTGCATTTTTTAAAAAAAATACCAAATAATTCTTGTTTTTGTTAATTAATTTTGGCATTTTTACTTCTACGTCTATCTTTCAACCTTTCTTGCATATTTTAGTTTGCAACTGATATAGTTCTACATTATATATATGTAAGACAACACACACTTTTAAAATTATTATTATTATTTTGCTTTTCTTCCATGCTTTGAAGATTTCATTTAAAGGATACAACCCTAAATTTCTTTTTACTTCCTTTTCTTTCCTCATTAATGATTACTAAGGAGTAATGGTTCTTCTTAGAGCTGTTACAGGAATTATTAATATAAAGATTTGAATGATGATTTATGTGAACAGTAATTTGATACTACTATTCATTCTCCTTGTTCATGTTATTGTTCATGCTGGTAGAATACTTCTGACTTGTATTCTCAGGAAACCTCTGCAACAATTTTACTGGAAATCTTGTTTCCTCACAGAGGTAGTATTTTGCAAATATGGAAGTGTCACCTAGAACAAAGAAACTGGCACATTAATCTCCTGGGTCATGTAGCTTCAGCCCAACCGGGCAGTGATTTATTGGAATCCCATTGTTTATGGTGCATCAGAAGGCTTGACAAGATCTGCTCAGCTGTGGGTGTTATAGTCTTCTTGCCTATCATGTTGGCACTGACTTTGAGTGAAGTATGTAGATTTCTTTCATGCTAAATGAACAGAATACTCAGGAGTGATAGGTTAGGAATTCTTTTAATCAGCAAAATAATACCATAGGTTTTATCTAATTTTGAATGCTTTATATGCAGTTTATTTCCCCATTGTTTACTAGTACACAAAATGAACAACAGAATTAATTTCTTTCAATAGAAACATTTCTTTTAAAGAGCACATTTCTATTCTTTCCACCACCCTCTAGCACCTGGTTGTTTTCTTTTGAGTCCTGAAAGCCAAGATGTTAATGTTTAGAAAGCCAAGAAGTGGCACAAGTGCAAGAATTAACCTCACATGTTGTCTTTCCCAAGCAGGCCAAATGATCATTTGTCATGTTTTCCTAGCAAGAGGGAAAAAAAAAAAAAAGTAAAAAAAAAAAAAAGTAAAAAAAAAGTTACTGTTCAGCAGAGAGGAGAAACTGCTGTGTTGCAAATGTTTTGAGTAAACAAATGACAAGTAAACATATGGCTTTATGGATGCTGTCTTCCTGTTCCTTACCTTGGGTTTTGTTAGGTGAGAGGAAAGTATAGCAAAAAGTAATTTATTCTCTGAGATGAGTCAAGTCTTAACTAATGAAAACTCCTAGTACAGCATATTTGTAAGCAAGATATTGGTAAGGCTGGAAAGACCCTTGTTACCTTCAGCCTTTCCCTATGAAAAATATACACAATTGATCACACTGGGTACTCATCTTCTTTTCATGCTGAATAATAGTAAATTAAATGCAATTTAGTTTTCTAAATAAACTAAATAAAATGTAGAAGAAGAAATAGGTTATCTTATGTTAGAATATTTTATTTTGTCATTGTGGCAATGTAATTGAATTTAAAAGTTAGGGTCAGCGACTTTTGTATTGTTAAGCGGTCTTTAATTTAGAAGAAATGAAACTTACTTTTTCTTAACAAGGTTGGTTCAGATTGTATCAATTGCCATGAAAAGCCACGTGCAATTGCTCATTTTTGCTATACAGGGTTCAGGTGATTGATTTGAAGCAAATGGAAAATTAAGTCTAGAAAAGTGCTTCCTTAAAATGTCTTGTAACTCACTTGTGTGTCCTGAGCTAGTACGGTATGTTTTATGCTTTGCAACATGATTTGATCTTCAGTAACTGGGCATGAAAAATGCATTTGGACAGCCACAGTTCTGTACTGGGGCAGAGGCTTGCAGAGCATATTTAGTTCTGTTCTTACAGTTCAAGTTTTACCTACTTCTTTCATTGATAAACTCTCTGTCCTCTGCTGAAATATGGAGGACACGGCACTCTCTGTGTGATTCTCTGCTAGTCTGTGAGAAATAGAGACCCTCTGGAAATGTTACCTGACTTTTTCTTTTGATACAAGTGTGGTTCTGCACACTTGTATCAGCTGCAGGACTGAACTGGGAACATAAGCGGTGCCTGTTGAGATGGGGCAGAGAACTGGAGTTGTCAGAAGATGGAGAGCAGCTACGGCCTCCCCAGGAGTCCTGCAGCCTGCACTTTCTCCACTAAAGAGCAGGATCCCATGACATGATCAATATACTTCCAAACAGAGGAATGGGAGGAACTCACCTTTTTCATCGATGTCTGACCTAGCTTATCTTGCTTGCTTTTGACAAATGTGCAAATTCTGTGAGAAAGAATGAAAACAAACATAGAGTGAACTTGGCATAAATAGAAAATGGGGGGAAAGTATTGGATGGTTGTAGCTTCTTTGAAAAAATAAATGAAAGAGAAAAATTTGCAAAAAAAAAAAAAAATAGCAGTATTTTAACTTTTTAGCAGAGATAGTAGCAGATGACTAGGGAAAGGCTGTTGGAAATAGGATGGACAAGAAGTGATTTTTCAGGTGTATTTTCTGTTTCCAAGAGCCATTAGTTTAGATAATTTCTGTCATTTTTAAGCTGCCCATAATGGTAATGCTCTTTAATTTTTTACCTTCCCTGCTTTTGAGCTAGATGACTTCACAAACTCCTGTGACAATGAGTCCATAGTTCAGTTACACAGTGATATGGAGCTTCCTTGGTTTAGCCTCCTCCAGCCTCAGCCCTCCCCCAAATGACCCATTTTTCCTGTGTCATAAGAAACAATAACAGATCTTCTCTGTTCACTTTTTTTGGTTATGTGCTTTGATGCCTACCCCACACCCATGATCCTCAGTCATTTCCTCTCCAAACTGAGTCGTCAGTTTTGTCTTTCTTTATATGAGGTGTTTTTTTACATTTTTTACATTTTTGTATTAATCAGTGCTGAATTTCATTGTCCATTTTATCACTTGCTTAAACCTTTCAGAGATTTCTAATAAATACGTGGCACAACTTCTAACACTCATGATTTTTTTATTTTTCAATGAACATACTCATTTTATTCTTCTAGTTCTTACCAATTTACCTGAAATGTAAGTCAACCTTAACAGTCTGTAATTAACCAAGTACTTTCCAGAGCTCTTTTAAAAATGAATATCATATTTGTTGCCTTCATTTCTTCAATACTTAGGCAAATTTATATGATAGGTAAGTAGCAGTGTGTAAAAAGCAGAAGTATTTCAGTAGCTCCTTCAAACCCACACGTTGTTCTGGGTAGCAAAGCAAGGATCAGCAGCCGCACCTCATTTAGCTCTGTAGAAGCATCAGGGAGACAGCCCCCTGGCCCTGTTGACACCAGTGGAAGATTAAGTAACAGTTCAAAAGGCTCATCTAGTTCATCTTTGGTATCTCAGCAATACCAAAGCAAATGCCAAGTCAGAGCGTACAAACAAGGAAAGCATATGAATTTCCTTCTCTTACCTTCCCATTCATGGCTCAGTAATTCTGAGTTCAAATCAGTTTTTTACCTGCATAATGATCCGTAACAGCTTTCTGTGTCATATAACAGTGCAGTCTTCCCTTGGACCAATGCAAACTTTTAGGCTTTACAATATCTTTGATGAAGAAGCTCCTTAGTTTTAACTCTATGCTTCACAAAGAACACCACTGTTTGTCTTATACTTGGCACAGACAACTTCCATTTGATCCCTCCTAGAGCTGGTACTAGGAGAAGCAGTGTGTGTAGTTTATCCCTAGCCATTTTCCCAGTGACAGGCCTGATTTTATAGACCTTTATTATATCCTTCCTTAGACAGACAGAGCAGTCCTAGCTCACATAGTTTTTACTTTTACAGAAGCTGTTCCATAACTTCTGATCCTACCCTGGAGATTGTCAGTGTAAATCTAGATTGGGAAGTGGCAGCTGTGTGAGGGGAAATAAGAATCTGTTTCTCTATTATTTTCTTTAACGGATTTGCAAAAGAGAGATTTGTATATTCCTGGTCAATTGAGTAGGAGTGGAAATGTTTGAGTTCCAGCTCTTACCATGTGATTTATTTCTTCAGAAATTTATTTGCATAAGTGTAATAATATTTTTATAATATTGCTTTAATATTATGATGATGATAATAAAAAACGGGATAGCCACTGTGTTTGTATGTGAGGCAGGGAACACAGCATTTTAAGAGTACTTATTATGTTCATTGTCTAGAAATTCTTACATTCAAAGAGTATATATATAGTTAACCTTTAAAATACTTATTTCCTGGGGTAGTTCATAAGTGAATATAAATATTATGTTGTATAAATATTGTTTCCTCATTTGTTACATTGCGAATCCTGACATCCCTCAACAAAACTCATAATTTCTATTTAAAAGTTGCCCAATAAATAGTTCTGTTTCAGATTTGTTCAGGGGAAATAGGCCTCTGCACCTCACTGAATCAGAGCTGCATTCACCACTTCATAAATGACAAATTCAATGAGAGTAATTCAGTGAAATGTTTTAGCATGACCACAATAGTGATACTTAGATATACTAGCTTTATTAATTAACCCACGACAATCCTGAGCCCTTTTTTCTCATCTCAGAAGGAAACAGCACATTGTTTTCATAAATTGTGTTAAGCAAATAAATCAGAACTGATAGATAGATAGCAACTCCTAGTGTCAACTACTGTTTGAATAGATCAAAAACCCCACCTTTTGCAACATGACACTTTCTGAGGATTTTACAAAAATGCAGGTGTCACTGCCTGAGTTCAGATTAGGAAACTTAACCTATTGAGTATCTGATTTAAAAAACAACAAACAAACAAACAAACAAACAAAAACACTCTTCCTTTGTCCTACCTGCATTTCCATGTGGCTTTATATTATTTTTTCAATCAATAAAACTTGAGAGCAGTGCTTACTTGTTGAGATCTAAGGTTAAGTTCCACACACCTTTTCCAAACAGAATTCTACAAAAGGCTCCCTGATGACAGCTATTGATTAAGGCTGCAGTGCTCTTCTCTGTTACAAGACATTGAGGCAAGAAGTGTGTTAACTACCTAGAAGTGCTGTCAGGGAGTTATCCTGAGAGGAAGGGCAACACCTGGAAATGGTGAACCCACGAGAAAAGAGAGTGAGGTAGATAACTTGTCTCTTATTAGGAGCAATACGGAAAGATATAAAGTTGAAATAGTTGTTGAATATGATTCTTGTGCAAGTAGTCACTCTAGCAGGAACAGCAGATGATGGAGTAATAGTAGAAAAGCAGTAATGGAGCAGATCTAGTTCTGTGTGGATGGATGGCACAAGCCAGCTTAGCTGTGTGACTGTGCTGTACGATACTGGAGCAGGTTGCTAACGCTCCTCCTTTTTGCTTAGGTCATGTAATGGGATCATACTGTAGTCTCAATTCACATTATCCGTGCCACTCTACCAATGCTGTTAGAGGAATGTCCTTGAAGTTGCTTGATATGATTTCTTGCCTGGACCCTTAACCGTGTGTTGTGGTTTAACCCGGCTGGCAGCTAAACACCACACAGCCGCTCGCTCACCCTCCCCCCTCCCTCTCTGGGATGGGGGAGAGAAACGAGAAAGTGAAGCCTGTGGGTCGAGATGAAGACAGTTTATTAAGATAGAAAATAATAATAACAATAATAATAATAATATGTACAAACAAGTGATGCACAATGCAATTGCTCACCACCCGCTGACCGATGCCCAGCCCAACCCCGAGCAGCCACCCCCCCCACCCTGGCTAGCCACCCCTATCTATTGTTCAGCATGCAGTCAGATGGTATGGAATACCCCTTTGGCCAGTTTGGGTCAGCTGTCCTGGGTCTGTCCCCTCCCAGCACTTGCTGCACCCCCAGCCTGCCCGCTGGCAGGACAGAGCGAGGAGCTGAAAAGTCCTTGGCTTGGTGTAAGCACTGCTCTGCAGCAATTAAAACATCAGCATGTTATCAGCACTCTTCTCATCCTAACCCAAAACATAGCACCCTACCAGCTACTGGGAGGAAAAATAACTCTGTCCTAACTGAAACCAGGACACCGTGTCTAGCTTGTCTGATCAATGAGCTCAACGCACAGGCCTGAGAATGCCAGTCATTAATGTAACAGACAGCCAAGATGAGATGCGAAGACTTAAAGGGAGTGGAACTAAATCACCCTTAGACTTTCCATTAAATCCTTTCAATTCATAGTTTGCTGTCCTCTGTCCAGCACAGACATTCTTCCAATGATTATTGACTGCATTTTAGGGTCCTTCCTTGCAGGATCTTCTGGGTCTCAGCTGCTGTATTTTTTCAAATCAAGTCATGGCTATTTTCTTCCCTGATTGAATTGGTTTAACAGGCAGGCTGCTTTCTTAGAAGGCAACTTCCAAAGGTGCTTCTTTGCAACTTTTCTCTCTTAGAAGTTGCTTTCCATATTTTCTTGAAAAAACTTGCTGATCTTTTCCATTTCTCCACCTCCTAGCAGAAGGGCCCTTTCTCTTGACTCCAAGACGTTTCTTTATGACCAACTCACAGAGCATCTTTGGCTTTTCTGTTTTACTTTCCAGTGTCACCAAATATGTATATATATATATATTATTTTGTACATTTTTCCCAAAGAGACATGAGAAAACATACACTATGAAACTCTTGAATTAGTGGTTCTTCCATAACCATCTCTGCCTCTGCTGTCATGCCCAGAGGGCAAAGAACTGACCTCTGGCTTTTTATGTTTGTTTTTGTACCTTTTTGGAATCTTCCAAAAGGTGTACATTCCAATGCACACCTCTTTTCTGAGAAGAGCATCTCACATGCTAGCTAAAAAGACTGGGTTCCGTTTCTGTAAGCTGGTGAGTGAATAATTATGAGCAAGTGTACGCACCAATACAAACCAGTCAAACCAGCATTCTCCTATTATATATCATATGTTTTACTTTGTGGTTTGTTTTTCCTGTATGTAATGACTGTCCTGGCAGCACTACAAAACACACTGTGTATGTATCTATGCTAAGCACATGAATGGCCTCAATATCACTTTTCTCACAAGGATGTTTTAAAATATTTTGCATATTGAATCTCCTCTAACTTTACAATAGCATCAGCAATTTGCTATAAAGATACTTCAGAGAGGGGAAAGAAGATTGTTAATACTAGTGTATAACCTGCCATCTGGACACACTTAACACATGGTGAGATGTAAGGATTCAACCATTTGTGGAATTTGATCCCAGAGCTCACTTTCAATCAGGTAATGTCATGTCTAGACAGGCACAGCTGTTGTATGTACATCATGTAGTTTGTTGAATTTATGGCCTGATTGTGCTAGGATAATTCTGTATCGGGATTAGCGCAAAACCACAGTGCTCTGCTAGGTGAATTGGTGACATCTGAGTTCAAAGGAGCATGATACATGCCAGTGTCCCCAGTGCATGGAAGCATATATAACAGCTTCATGAAAATAGTATAATCCCCTTGATTTAGATCATTGTCAAAGAAAGACAATGGAAAATTAATATTACCTATCACCTACCCTTTGGATTGTGCTAAAGAACCCTCAGTTACATCTCCAGAGTTCTCCACAAAATAAATAGCAATTCTGGTGGTGATTCTTCAGGTATGTTGCGATCAGCTGTTGACATTTCTTACACCTTCTGCTTACGTTGTGCCTTTCTGCCCAGGCAGCATACACTTTTCCTTCACCAGCTTTAGCATATATGGTCCTTAACATGTTAGTGAAATCTTATCTAGTATAGACGCTTCAAAGCGTATAATAGTGGCAGACTGCTATGAAATATATATATATATGTATGTATATTCTGATGTCTATTTTACTGGAACAGTTTCTTCTGTTTAAATGAACAGGTATGTTTATGGAGGCAACCATACTTACCATACTCAAATTTCTTGGCAAATTTACCATGTGTCATGAAAATATCTTCGAGTGGTTCTTTTTCCTATTCAGAAACATCCAGATTCTTTCTGTTTTTGTTTTTCCTTTACATAAAACTGTAACTCTTCTCTACGTATTGTCTTGACAGATCCAAGTTTTTAGAATGCCCATGTAGTAAGCAAATACAGCCGTGGAAATACTAACTGACTTTGCCAGGCACTTTCACTGATCAGTGTATAGCTATCCTTTTGTGATACTCAAGCATATGTCAGCAGTGAGCAGAACAATGTATTCATTACTATAGCATCTCTCATATTAACTGTATCCTGAGTCTTCCTGCTGAGCCTACGTATTAAATATGAACACCATTACACTCCATTCATATTTTACATATGCATGTGTGTATTGGCATTGAACAATTGAAGAATATGTTTTGAAAACCCTCTCTGAACACAAACTTCCAGATGCAGAATTAGGATTTTATACAGTGGGGCTGTGATGTGAAAGCTGTGTTTGTGTTGCTGTGGTATAGAAAAAAAAGAGAGCAAGGGCACTCTCTCTGCAGTTTGAAAAGAGACAGTAAAAGGAACTGTAAAAGGTGAGTGAAGGTAAACCAGACAGTTTTTCTTCTCCATTGGCATATGGCACTAAAAACATTTCAGTCAGTTATGTCCATGCGTCAACATGGTTTTTTTCTAAGAGAGTGGTAATCCTCCAGAGCCTACCATCTGTTCCTTTCACTAACATATGCACCATGAGGTAGGTATGGGCATTTTTTAGGGAAAGATGATGGCATTCATTTCCGGAACAGGGATGCTGTTCACCACAACTGGGGATATTGAAATGTGCTAAAAATTCAATGCTCACCATGTCACAGATAGCATCTCTGTTACGCATCCTGGAGCTCAGGAAGGAGAGCTGTCTATTGCTTGGCCATTTCATTGATCCCCAAAGGCTGGATGTTGCCTAGAATATGCCACTCAAAAGATGGCATTTAAAGTGTAAATTTAACATTTGTCAAAAATTGCAGCCTATATGTGATATCTTTCTTTGGAATATGTTACTTCTACAAATTTTTTACCTAATGCTAAAATATCCTCAGTTACCTCTAAAAATGTCAAGCGTATCTTCCTTTTTATTTCTGAAGCTGTAAGAAGACCTAAGGACAGCCTCATGCATTTCTGCAAAATAGTAGTATTGAACCTTCCTTTTGTCTCTGTTGAAGACAACAGACCCTTTTCTTGCAACATAACTTTTCTTGCTTTTGTTCTATAAAATAGGAGAGTTTTGTACTTAAAATATCAAGACCTATATGAGCTCAATAGCAACTGGAACATGATTTTGAAAACTGAAATGCCTAAGTAAGTTTCAGATGTTATTTGGAGTGATGCTGACTGGTCTGCAGTCAGACACCAGGAAGAAACTTCTCTCAAACTCCTGAAAAATTAGTATATTTGTCCTTTTTTATACTTGTCTTAGATTTTATTGCTAGTCATGCTGTCTTGCCCCCCAGGATATTAAATAATAACAGTCTTCAGGCAGCAAGGAGAATAACTAATTGTTGTTCTCCTTCTATTTTACTACTGCTGCTATAATTGGAAGCTATCTCCTTATAATTGCATCTGTAGTGAATAGTAATTATAATTCTTATAATTAGTTTTTTTTTCTTATAGTTTTTTTTCCCTGATAAAATAATATTTCATATGATATCTTGTCTGACTTGAGAACACAAAGAAATGCACAAGTCAGTATATTAACATTGTTTTTGTGGTGTTCATATATACAAAACCTGATTCTCTGTAGCTAACACTAAACTTGTGTCCTGATCAATAAAATAGAGTAAAGTAACAGCTGGAGAATATCAAATATGAATCGGAGAGCAGAGTTTTATTTTAATCCTTCATTAGTCTGTACATAGGGTGCTGAACATAGAATTTGAGTGCTATGACTAATTATAGCTTTGAAATTAATTTACGTCAAACTGAGTCATTTAAAATATCCAGGAAAGCAAGGTTGCCAGCTTGTAGTCATATCAAACAGTTACACTATTTTAAATCAGTTTTTTGCATCATCAATTTGGCATTGTGAAGAAAAAGATCAAATATTTTATCAACACATTTCATCTGTACAGTGGAAAATAGTGAAGAGATTCCTTAGCTTAGTATAGAGTGAAAGTGTTTTATCCCAGATAAGAGTGAAAGCTCATCTCATCTCTTTTCTAACAGTTCAGTGTTGTTACCAAACAATGTTAATTTCATTTGTAAAATGAGATTATTCTAGGACTATAGTGCACAACATGAGATAGACAAAAAAAAAAAAAAAATTCAAAATGACTGTGAAGTTTTATTGGAGACAATAAATTTGTAACCAAGAGGCTCTTATGTGTCCTTTCATGAGCTGAGAAAATGCTGATAGCTTTAGCAAATAACAAAGCAAAGTTGGAGTAAATTTTTTTAAACTTAACTTGGGCTGCAGATATTCATTAAATAATTTATTACTGTATGCTAGTATATTACAAGTATATTTTTTAACATTCATTTGTACCTCAAAAATAAAATAAAAATAGTTATTTTATTTTTTAATTATTTATTTATTTCAAAAATAGCATAAAGATAAGCTTGCAGCACCCAGTTGAGTGAAAGCTGGTTATTTTTTAAATCATCCTTCTGACCTAATTTTTAAACTAGACAGCAGGAGTACCTGTAGCTGAAAATACATGGTGAAAGCGTCTGCAATACACAATAAACTCCATAGGCATGTTCAGTATAGATTGTGACAGATAATAGTGACAGAATCTAGAATCTAGTCCCACTGCACTTCCTGCTATATTGTTGCTCAGACTGTAGCTAGTATATGTGGTTTTTATTCTTTTTCTCTCCAACAATTTGACTTTCAGACATTCCAGAAATCTCTTATTTTTCAGTTCAGACCCAGGGTTGTACACAGAGCATTTCTTAAGACCTTGAAAAATCTAATTTCCTCAGACACACACCTTTTGGTATGATTAATGTAATCAAAACCTTCTTTTATTTGCACTAAAGGTATATATAACATGTGTTCGACATTTTCATAACAAAACACAGACCATGTGTGTAGAAAATTGCATTATAAATCAACTTACCTATATACTTTTTTTCCCCCTTGGATAAACAAAAGCAATTGTCATATGCAAAACTTTAATTGAGAGGAAGCTACTTTGGCATTCTGTCCACAAAAGAGAAAATATATGAAGGTACAAAACTTCACTTGTCTTACTTCAATTTTTGAAATGGTGTAATTTAACCTGCATGTGAAAACTCTAGCTATATGTTTCCAAAGCTCTATTTATGGTATCTACAGATGTATAGATAACTTTCCACTTTTAGGAAGAAATTTAGTATGCCAAGATGTAGTCATTAGGGAGTTTTTAACAGTGAGTTATAAAACTCTAAGGAACAGGGTTTTATAATGTAGATGCCAACACAAACTTAACTAAAGCAGTACAAAAGACAAGGATGAAATATAGTTAAAAAGTCCAGAATATTATTACCTAACTAGGTCCCCTGAACAAGTTTTCTAATTATTAGCTTTACAGATTTAACAGCATGAACTGTAGGTTGTTTGTTTGTTTTTGTTTGTTTTGTTTTGTTTTATTGTTTATTTTCTTGATTGTCTTTTTTTTTTTTTTTTTTTTGAACAGATGTATTAGAAAGAAAGAGATTTATAAAGCTGCAGAGGACAAAACAGATGTGTTGAAGATGTGTATTTGGTTTGGTTTGGTTTACAGGGATTACTTAGGCTATATGAAAATGCATGAAGGTCATAATGACATTCTAAAACTGATTTGTGCTATTTTTATTCCCTTTATACACTGAACATTAAACGTACTATTGAATTAAAAAATAGTTGTATTCAGCTTTTAGAGCAGAACAAACTTATAAGGAGATATATTATTCAGTCTAAATTCATACCTTTTTGAGTTAAATAAAATTTTCAACTTAGATGAAATTTGACTAGAATTAAAAACAGATAGCTACTCCACGTAATTGTAATTTTTGTAAAAATAATAATAATAATAACTATAGGGGAGCTGTGACCACAGTTTTGTTGTTGTTGTTTGTTTTAATTTTGAAGAGTCCTTTTTTGCTCTCAATAATGACTGAAATTTGTTTTAGGCACATTGAGATTACAAATTCATAAATATATCATAAACAGCTACTTCATTATAGCTTTCAGTAAGTATCTGTTTTTTAGTAGTCAGGCATCTTGTCAAAGGAGCTCCAGGATAATGTGAGTTGTATATTTAAAATCACCAGAATTTGAAAACAATCAGAGTTTTAGCAAAAAAAAAGATATGTTCTTTTTGTGTTTTGCATTCACATTTTTGTCTCCTTCCCTATTTTTCAACTGCAAACTGAGGAGAGAAAAAAGAAGTTGAGATTAATCAAATTCCAACTCAGAACTGTGGGAAACAGGGAAAATACACTACTCTGTATATGCAAGGTACTTTAAAGACTAGGACCTATTTCATAAACCCTTTTGTCATGCTTTAATTTATGCTTACATGTTCTTCTGACTTTATTTTTCCAGTTATTTTATATTAATAGAGTCCTTGTCAATTTCTTTTAAGTGATTGCCAGATATTAATAGATTAATTTTTTTCTAATTCTTTAATCCCTGTTCTTTAAATAAGTGGAAGTCAAGGTTTACAACTCTTGCTCACCAGATGGCCTTTGTATTATATGCCTTTGATCATCACAGACCAATAGTCCTTGACATCTTAGTTATAGCAGTCTCACAAGAGCCTGAACACATATGCACAACTTTGCAGATATTAGTAATTATACTTAATTTCAAATATTACAGTGGTACCTACTTGCTTCTGAAAATAAAAATAAATATAAATATTTTGCACTGCTTTGTAATGTGAGAAAACTTGATCCATATAATCTAGAGCTGTGCTTGTGGATCAAGAGCAATATTTAGGTCCAAGTATAATTTATATCATGGTAACAAGAGTTAGAGGTCACACCATTGCTGTTCATGGTGTTCAGTATGTTTGCATTTTAGACAAAGTAAAGATAAACACGGAAAATATTTGCTTAACTTAGGAAAAAAAAAAAAGAAAAAAAAAAAGAAAAAAAAAGAATTATGAAGTAAGTCAAAAACTGAAATAGCTGAAAATCAAGATGAACTTAGTAAGAAGGATCATACTGCTTCTGCTGTTTGGCTCAACACTATTAAGATAGTTTTGGTGTTTTTCCCAGCAATTAGATGACTTTGCTAAAATACATTCCAAAATATTTATGTAAAAGAAGCACACATAACATGGAATATATTTATTAACTGTCTTTTTACTTCAAAGCTTTTTATTTTTACATAATGTAATCAGTAGAAGATGTTTTACAAAAAGCCCCGAGTTTCTGTCTCCTGAGCAGATTGAGTACATACATCTTCAGTAAGTTGGCAGATGGCACCAAGTTGGGCAGGAGCGTTTATCTGTTGAGGGTAGGAAGGCTCTGCAGAGGGAGCTAGACAGCTGGGATTGATGTTCTGTGTCCAATCGCATGACACTCAACAAGGCTAAATGCTGGGTGCTTTACTTGGGTTATAACAACCCCATGCAGCAAGATAGGCTTGAGGAAGAGTGACTAGAAAGTTGCCTGGCAGAAGAGGACCTGGGGGTGTTGGCTGACAGCCGGCTGAGCCAGGAGTGTGCCCAGGTAACCAAGAATGGCAACAGCATCCTGGCTTGTATCAGAAGTAGTGTGGCCTGCAGGCCTAGGGAAGTGCTTGTCCACCTACGCTCGCTCTGGTAAGCCCACGCCTCAAGTACTGTGTGGGGCTTTGGGCCCCTCACAACAAGAGGGTTCAGAAAAGAGCAATGAGGCTGGTGCAGGGACAAGGCCTGTGAGGAACAGCTGAGGGAGCCAGGACTGTTCAGTCTGGAGAAGAGGAGGCTGAGGGGAGACTTCATCGCTCCCTACAACTGCCTGACAGGAGGCTGCAGCGAGGTACGTGGGCCTCTTGTCTCAGGTGACAAGTGGTAGGATGTGAGGCAATGACTTCAAGTTGTGCCAGAAAAGGTTTATATTGGATATCTGGAAGAATTTCTTCATGGAAAGTGTGGCTAGGCATTGGAACTGGCCAAGCAGGGAGGTGATGGCGTCCCCATCCCTGGAGGTGTTTCAGATGTGAAGATGTGGTGCTTAGGGACATGGTTTAGTGGTGCACTTGTAGCGTGAGGTGGGTGGTTGGACTTGATGGTCTTAAAGGCCTTTTCCAGCCTAAATGATTCTGTGATTCTATAAAAGTCATTGGAGCTGATCAACAGTTTGTACAATTCATAGAAAGTAACTCTTCGTTTGGTGTGCCTCAAAATGTAATCCCACAGTAATCCTGTAATTCCTTTCAACAATATGAAAACCTCACAAAATATAACATATGTAATGTATGTATATATATATAACATATATAATATAACTAGTGCTTGTATTTGTACACACCATGGCTGTAAAAATCTGCTTTGTAAATTAAAAGCAACTGTTTTGCTGCATTCAGGTGTTTGAATTCAATGAAGCATTGTATTCTGGCCAGCACAGTCCAATGGTCACTGGTTAGTGCTGCTGGTTGGCTTCTCATTTCACAAGAAATTTATTAACTGTGAACTACTTATATAATGGTGAGGAACCTTCATTTTGGTACGGATCAGAGGGTAGTGCTAATTAACACTTCAGGGTTTGTATTACCTGTCACTGTTGTCCACATTTCCCATATATATACTGAAGCATTTGCTCTCCTGTCACTGAAATACCAAAGGATTTGTGTGTTTTTTATAAAAGCAAAGATCTCAGTTTTATCTCTGTATTTATGCAACATAACTCTTGACAGTTCTCCTCAAGCCTTTGACAGAGCTGTTGAATTAAGAAGATGGAATGGAAGTCAAGGCAGGATGGGGGGAAGGTCTACGGATAATGGAGTCCTACAGATGATGACACTCACAGCAAAGGAGATGGGCTTTGGAAGAAAATAGAAACAAAATCAAGTACATCTATTGCACTGATGCACATCTCTGGATAGAAGGACCTATTTATTATAAATATAGAGTGCTTCCTCAGCAGCAGGGTGGCTCATAAAGTACTGCTTCTAAACTACACAGAAAGTACTTCTCTTGTATGAGGAAAATGTAACAGAGTTATAAGGCATATTTCTGTATATTCCACTGCTTACTAACAAAGTAGCACTGAAAATAGTTAAGGGAGAGGAAAATAGAAATTAATCAAGTTTTTTCAATGTGCTCTTGTACACTGGAACAGATTATGTTATCAGGACAGAAAAGTGGAGCAATGGATAATATTGCTTACAGATCCTTTTTTTTTTTTCTTTTTCTTTTTCTTTTTTTTTTTCATGTTTCATGTACATTGATAGTCTTTTCATTGCAGTTTTGTGTTGGTAAAGCAATTTTTCTAATTGATTAGTTAACTGTCCATGTTTTTCATGATTATCAGTAATTCAAGGTAATTAGTGTGACATTTTGTTTTACTCTCTGATGATTTTAAAATGATCCCATCTATTATGGAACTAGCCTATAGGAATAAAAGAGATTAAAGCAATAGAATTTCACAGAATTTTAATTGCATCATGTAAAATCATTCTAAGAGTACTGAATTGAATAGAAAATAATAGTCTCCTACAGTGTTTTCAAGTAACCTGCCAAAGGTAGGAGTTACAATAAATACAATGGTACAGGCTGTTAGAAAATTATCTAGAAAGGTATTTTTTTCCCCTATTAAAGTATAAATTTATTCTCTTAATCAGTGTATTTCACTTATTGTATCCTAAACAAGCAGAAAGAAGTCCATTCATTGGTTGCAATTGGACTGCTTTAAATTGGTTTTATAGTTGCTGGAACACACTGGTAGATCCCAGTTGGATGCCCCACCACCGGAAGAGTTCAAGGCTGGGTTGGATGGGGCTTTGGGCAACCTTGTCTAGTGGAAGGGGGATTGGAACTGAGGTCTTTGAGGTCCTTTCTAACCAAAAGCATTCTCTGATTCTGTGATCCAGATCCAACAGGCTCATACAGCTCCTTGTGCTCCTCAATCCTACATAGGTTTTAATTTATTTTCCATTTATGTCAATATGAAGTCAGAAAACCACATGCATCACTGGATGTAAATGTTGGTGGCTTTCAGAATGGGCTCTGTAGCCATTACAACTAGGAGTAAATCAGAATAGTCCCAAGGCAGTAATAATTTATGCTGGTGACATTTACTCCAGGTGGTCAGGGATTATAATATACCAGAAGTTTATGTTTCTCCACAATTTACATTACATTAATCATAGCTTATCTAAAGATGAAGGTCCAGCTTCAGGTTCAGTTATATATCTGCTACAAAGCAAAAATTCAAAAGCAGTTGCTGTCACTTCAAGCATTGCCTATTTCATCTGTGTGCTCAAATACTCAAAGAAATGATTTTTTTTTTTTTTTTAATCAGTTAAGTCTTATTTATAAAATCTTCTACAATGTGGAAAGTCAGATTTAAAATAATTTCCAACTTCTTGGCTATAAATCAAAGCTTACGGACAGGAAACTCATCAGTTGTTTTTATCTTCAAATTTAATAGCTCTATTCTGCGCTGTATAAATGACTTAGGAGCATTAGGGTTTTTATTGTCTGTAAACTACATTGTTGGTACTTCCTTTTAAATATTTATAAGTCTACTGTTAAGAACAAATCACTTTCTCAATCTATTTCACTAACAGAAATTATTTATAAGTATATCATTAATTATTTAGATTTTCCTGGTATTATATTTACATTAATAATTAAATGCATCTAATTATTAAATTGTATAAATAAGATTTAGTTTCATTGATGTGCTGAAATGCAAACAGCAATTCTATCACTGACTGTAAACATTTGAAATGAGATACTCTTCATTAACAAGCACTTGTAGTTGCTAGAAGTCATGACAGTAACCTGCTGAGCTAACTTACTCTCTTAGTGTCTCTGGTACATAATTATGGTACCTCTGACAGGATTTGGATTCTTCCAGCTAGAATCAGCTTTGTCCACCTCTTACAGTTGTTAGAGTGCCAGCAGTCATAATGCCAGTGTCTTTACACTGTTCACCAATTACCTCTGTACTACCTAATGGAAATTACCTTTTATAGAAGAGGTGAAAAACTGATTCACACTCCAGGAAACTTTGGCTGTCTCCTCATTAAAATCTTCAGAGAGTGACACAGCTCAACAAAATGTGTAACACTGTGCCTTAATCCCAGAAGTTATAACCGATCTCAAGGGGAACTTTGATTTCTGCAGTGCCCCAACATGCACATTTCTGCAATGTACCAGCAGCATCAGCTTCCTCAGCACAGCATTTCCAAGCAGCAGAAAGGTGAGGTTCGTGCTCCCTGCTATACAGGATGGCACAGTTAACAAGTGGCTTATTTCTCTCTCAGTTGTGTCTTGTACAAAATGTAATTATATGATGAGTAAAACGTAACCTATTTCAGCCCCTGATTATGATAAAGTTAGGCTAGGTTCAAAAGCCTATCATTACCTGTATGAAGTCTTCTGGTGTGATTACAGTTCTTCAGCATAAACCTTCAGCTAATACAGTCCCTCTAGTCTTTCCATTATCAGGGATTACTCATGATTAGTGATTATGTTCAGTGGTCCATGTGTGCAACCTTTGCAGTAGACATACACAGTGTTTACATCTTTTTGAAATGTGGAATGGCTGTTTTCTGGGACCCTTTCCTGGCACCAGAAACAGCTCATCATTTGAACCCAGCACCTGAAGACCTGAGGGCTGGACTAATGACAGTAATGAGAAATATGTTTTTTAACATTTTTTTTTTTTTCCTTCTAAATATTTAGATGGAACAGGACACCTATTGTAAATAGTCCTCCTGGAAGCACTCTTGACAGAGTCCTTTTCGACTTTTTCTGTCTTCCTGAGTGCCCTTGGAAATAGTCGAATTAATCATAGACTAAAACTTCCCAGTGAATTATAAACAGCGTTAGATTTTTCCAAATGGGATTTGCTGTTGTTCATAGCAAGTAAGCACCTGTTATAAATAGCTGCCATTAGCTGAATGCAGATATAAACTGTTCATAAATGTTTATTGTGGCATGCCATGTTTTCAGTACCAGCTCAATACTTTCTTCTCAGATCTTTATTTGGTAATGTAATCCTGAAATCTTTAATTGCCTGCTTTCATCATAATTTCTTTATTCTTTTAACCTATTTCCAGCTATGCTGATTTATTGAGAAATAAAAGTAAGAATAATGTCAATTATTCTTCCCAAGCTAAACGACCCGAGGGGGTACTTTAGGACAATGTGAACTGCATGGAGAAAGAACTGAGCTGATACTAACTTATATGAACTTTTAATTTGAGAATAATGCTAGAAGTGAATCATAGTCTTCAAGGTGAAGGAGTACATTAACTTCCTAACTAAGCTGACTTAACCTTAACTGTGAAAGTGACATTAATAACCTGGCATATCTGTTACAATTATGTTCCCAATCCTACAGAAGCTGAAGAATATTTATTTTCAAAAAAACAATGCATTGGCAGAGTATATATATTCTCATCATGAAGAACACGCAATTGGAATAAGAAGAAATCTAAGAAATCTTTTGTTGTATATGTCTTACATTCAAAGAGAATTTTCTAAAGCCTGTAATATTCTTTCTTTGACTAGTTTTTACTGTTTTATATTGGGTTTTGGTTATTTGGTTAGTTTGTTTGCTGAAAAACTGAACTATACAAACTAACACTGTATGTGATGAAGAAATACAAGGCTGACTGAAACTGTGCATGCCATACAAAGCAAAGAGCAGCATACATGTCTAGTTCTAATTTTAGTAAGAGTAAGTGGCTAGTGGACTTCAGAAAGAAGCACAAAAATAGATTTCAAACATCGTGCCTTAATGCTTTTATGTTGCAAAGAAATCAAATTGCTCATGCAGGGATGGGAAATCAGAAGTCAGAAAAATCATGACAATAATGGCCCTCAGTCTAATTACTAAACTTCATCCAAAGCTGCCTAACTTTCTGTCATATCAAAGTTCTCCTTGATTTGATTATGTACATCTGTTATGTCTAATCCTAGACTGTGAATTGCCTCAAGATTTTATTTTATTTTATCTTATTTTATTTTATTTTCTTATTTTATTTTATTTTATTTATTTTATTATTTTTTACCTCAGTGTGGTTTGTGTCTCTAAGCTCTTTCCATCTCTAGCTCTCTTGATCTATATCAGATTTTCTTCTACCAAAGTTACTTTGCTTAAATTATTTATGCACAGACAAATTTACACATGAAGACAGTCATATCAGTATTCATATGTACACAAGAATTCACTGAACCTTTTTCAGGAAGAATTCAAGTGCATAGTACAGTTTTGCTTGCAGATTGCATATTCTGTCTGAAAAAAAAAATAAATAAATAAAATTGTCCTAAGCAGAAAAAATGTCAGGAGTCAGCACAATGTTATGAAGACTACACATCAGAATTTTAGCAAGTTTCAGAGTATCACAAAAAGGGTACATATAAATAAATGTATTTCTTTCTTACACAAAAAGGCTCTAAAACAAATACCTCTGATAGAAATAACAAGATTATCTTCAGTAGTCCATGGCTTGGGACAGATTTTAAAGCCAACCAGAACCCTCAATAATCAGTCCACAAGTCTTCACTGAGTTTTCGGTAGTTATGTATCTGTAACCGTAGCTATGCATTCTGCAGCTATATATTCTGTAGTTATGTCTTGCTAAGCAAGATAATACAAGAACTTGAATTATAGTCAAGCTTTTTGTATAGCCAAACTCTGAGATAGTTTCATATTAATCTATATGTTTACTTGTTGATTATGGGCCTTTGTAGTGTAAATAAAGGTATTAGTTTCCAGACCCGTTGAAAGGAAGTTGTTTGATTCAGGCATGTAATTATTCCATGTCATCTTATATTCACCGCAGCTAAAAAAATAATTTTGTCTCACTGTCAGTGCTTAGATCTGTCAAATGATAAGGCCACAAATAATCGTATATAATACTGCTAAAGCTAGACACGTGGGCAGAAATGGCTGTAGCAGATTGGAAACAGCTCTCTCTTGTCAATAGAGATTTTGCATCTCTGAACTCTCATCCAATTTGCAAGTAATTAAAATTTAATGCTCTTTAACATGATTCGGAAAAAATCTTAATCATAAGGCTGATTGACCTACATGTCTGATAGACTGAAAAAATGTCACCTTACACAAATTTCTTCTGATTACAATTCTCAGTGCAACTGGTTGTTTGGGAATGAGATTCTGCAAACGCTGGACACAGGTTATCAACAAGTGCCTTTGAAAGTTGATTAAACTCAACAGTGCCAACTTCTATCATCTTAAGGAGGTGTGCAGTAGTACCAACCTGTACATAGTTTCCTGAAGACAGAATCTCTAATCTTTCTTTAAAGTCAATGCTTTTTTTTTTTTTTTTCTTTTAAAGAATTTGAGCTCATTTTAAAATAAAATTCATAGAATCGTTGTAGAATCATTTAATGGTTTTGGTTGGAAGGGACCTTAAAGGTCGTATAGTTCCAACCCCCCTGCCATGGACAGGGGCACCTCCCATTAGACCAGGTTGTTCAAAGCCTTGAAGAGTTCCAGTGATAGGGCATCCACAACTTCTCTGTTACAGTGCCTCACCACCCTCATAGTAAAGAATTTTTTCCTAATATCTAATCTAAAACCACTCTCTTTTAGTTTAAGGCCATTCCCCTCCGTTCTATCACTCCACTCCCTGATAAAGCTCTACAGGTTTTCTGTAGCCCCCCTTTAAGTCCTAGTAGGATTCACACAGAATCACACAAAATAGTCTAGGTTGGAAGAGACCTCCAAGATCACCAAGTCCAACCTCTGACCTAATGCTAACAAGTCCTCCACTAAACCATATCACTAAGCTCTACATCTAAACATCTTTTAAAGACCTCCAGGGATGGTGACTCAACCACTTCCCTGGACAGCCTATTCCAATGCCTAACAACCCTTTCAGTAAAGAAGATCTTCCTGATATCCAACCTAAACCTCCCCTGGTGCAACTTTAGCCCATTCCCCCTCGTCCTGTCACCAGGCACGTGGGAGAACAGACCAACCCCCACCTCGCTACAGCCTCCTTTGAGGTACCCGTAGAGTGCGATAAGGTCGCCCCTGAGCCTCCTCTTCTCCAGGCTAAATAGTCCTCCCTCAGCCACTCCTCATAAGGCTTGTTCTCCAGACCCTGCACCAGCTTCGTTGCCCTTCTCTGGACCCGCTCAAGCATCTCCATGTCCTTCTTGTAGTGAGGGGCCCAAAACTGAACACAGTACTCGAGGTGCGGCCTCACCAGAGTCGAGTACAGGGGGACAATCACTTCCCTGGACCTGCTGGCCACGCTGTTTCTTATGCAAGCCAGGTTGCTGTTGGCCTTCTTGGCCCCCTGAGCACACTGCTGGCTTATATTCAGCCGACTATCAACCAATACTCCCAATCCTTCTCTGCCAGGCAGCTTTCTAACCCCTCATCTCCCAGCCTGTAGCTCTGTTTGGGGTTGTTGTGCCCCAGGTGCAGGACCCGGCACTTGGCCTTGTTGAACTTCATACAGTTGGCCTCGGCCCATCGGTGCAGCCTGTCCAGATCCTCCTGCAGAACCTTCCTACCCTCGAGCAGATCGACATACGCACCTAACTTGGTGTCATCTGCAAACTTACTGAGGTTTCATTCGATCCCCTCATCCAGATCATCGATAAAAGTGTTAAAGAGGACTGGCCCCAGTACTGAGCCCTGGGGGACTCCACTAGTGACCGACCTCCAACTGGATTTAACTCCATTCACCACAACTCTCTGGGCCCGGCCATCCAGCCAGCTCTTAACCCAATGAAGCATATGCCAGTCCAAGCCATGAGCAGCCAGTTTCCTGAGGAGAATGCTGTGGGGAACGGTGTCAAAAGCCTTACTGAAGTCAAGGTAGACCACATCCACAGCCTTTCCCTCATCCACCCAGTGTGTCACTTTGTCATAGAAGGAGATGAGGTTTGTCAAGCAGGACCTGCCCTTCATAAACCCATGCTGACTGGGCCTGATCGCCTGCTTGCCCTGCAAGTGCCTCATGGTGACGCTCAAGATAATCTGCTCCATGAGCTTCCCTGGCACTGAGGTCAAACTAACAGGCCTGTAGTTCCCTGGGTCTACCTTCTGGCCCTTCTTGTAGATGGGCGTCATGTTTGCTAGCTGCCAGTCGAGTGGGACCTCCCCCAATAGCCAGGACTGCTGATAAATGATGGAAAGCGGCTTGGCCAGCTCTTCCGCTAGTTCTCTCAGCACCCTCGGGTGGAACCCATCCGGCCCCATCGACTTGCGTACATCCAAATGCTGTAGCAGGTTGCCAACCATTTCCTCATGGATTGTGGGGGCCACATTCTGCTCCTCATCTCCTTCCACCAGCTCAGGGTACTGGGCGTCCAGAGAACAACTGGTTTTGCTGCTATAGACTGAGGCAAAGAAGGCGTTAAGCACCTCAGCTTTTTCCTCATCTCTGGTAACTACATTTCCCCCCACAACCAGTAAAGGGTGAAGATTCTCCTTAGTCCTCCTTTTTCTATAAGGTCTCCCTGGAGACCTTATATCCCAGTTTGATCTTGATCAAGTCTATGCGTGATGGTGATGAGCTAAGATAAAATGTATTTTATTAGTAGGATAATAATGCTACACGATCATATATATTCAGATATGTCAATAATAAATATAGATTGGAAAACAGAAAAAAGGTTTCTAAGCTCTAGCCAAGCAGGATGTAGTGAAACATTTCCAGACAAGGTGGAGTATGGAGGAGACATTATGATAAGAAAGAAGTAAGAAATTAATGAATTAAAAAGTAAAACTTGTGACCTTTTTCTTTGGATGTTCAATTTGCTGGTATCCTCAAGAGGGGGTTGGTAAGGCTCTTAGTTGTCATTTGTTGATTGTTGCTGGTACTGAATTTATATTGACATTAATTAAATCCGTGCTCGAAAGGTTGTGCTCGGAGACTTAACATGGCTAGAAAGAGATGCTGAAGGGATGCACTAACATGCTTGGAGATATTAAGAAATCTCATAAGTAATTGATTCATATACCCTCCTTTGCTCAGGATTAAAATGGTCACTAGGCTTTTTTTCCCAGAAGATGATTTTCCCTGCATCAAATTGTAGTCTACTGGATTCGGGGTGGGTAGGAAATGAGGAAATTTGTCTTTCTTAGTTGCTGGGGAGCACGTACCTGATTATCTGCATGTTTTTTCCTTAGGAAACTTTGTTCTATTCTAGGGATAAGGAATGCTAATAATGTTGTTAATATCACACTCTTCCTTTAGCACACATGTAATTTTAGAGTCTTACATTTCTGTCAAAAGGTAATAAGCCTGTTAAAGAACAGTGCATGCGCCATGCCATGTGGTATACAGAGTGAGTGTCTGTGGTCCATTCTGGACAAATCATCTTTTTCTGGTGGGATAAAACTTCTTCTGAGTGCTGAAACCCTTCTTTCTCTGTGTTTCTATGCTCTTAGATGTGGCTCTGTAGCAAAATGCCAAAAATGCTTTCCAACTCATGGCTCTATTTTTAATTTTCATAAATATTATCAATATTATCAGAGATGGGCTGGTGTTCATGTATGCAGGAATGCCCAACTGTCTTAATTCTCTTTAATACTGACATCTGTCCACTCTTGAGGGGCTTTGTATACCATGGCAGCTTAATATCAAGAGTGCTTGACAAAAGACCATAATGAAAACTCTCTGAATTGCCAATCATAAACTTTTCCTATTGGTGATGGTTTTGAAAATTCATGTTAGTTCTGTAGAACATCACTGTCCCCACAAGGATTTCTGCTTTTTTCTCTTATATAATATATGCATGCATTGCTGATTCTACTCTTTTTAAGTATTCCTGCTAATCTATTTGATACAATATTTTTCTGAGTTCCTCCTTTATAAAGCTCTGAAATCCTACTTCACAGATTTTTTTTCATATTTATTATATTCTGTTCTTTCCGTGCTGAAGCATATTTAAACAATAAATAATGCCATACATGTAAGACTTGAAGGCCATCTTCAAGAGAATGCTTCTTATTTGGTGAGAATGTGTGAAAGAGGAAAAGTAAACTGGGCCAAATTATTGAACTAAAAAATTTCCCCTGTAGTGTGCCACTGATCTAATTTGATATGAATAGCCAATTGATGTGAAAAAATAATCAGCACTTCAGTAGTCTTGCCTAAGCTAGTTATGGCAGCCTAGAGGTCAATGCAAATCACGTAGTTTGCTTGGGAATATATTTAAGTGCCCAGCTGGGCTTTATAGCTCCAATTTACTACTGCTATAGTTGGTATTGTGGTAATCAGTATTCATTCTAATTAGGTTAAGGCCTTAATTAAACAATAGACTCATCATAAGGCCAAACTTACTCTGTCAACTGCAAGGACATTTCTGTCCTTTAATTTTACTCAGGTCAGTATGTCCTTTCCTTAAAAGCAAGCTGAGGAAACCTTAAGTGTCTTAAGTGTACCAGTACGTTTTGGTAAATTTACTAAAAGCATTAGTCTTGAGTGAACGCTGCAATACCAAGTGCCAGGATGAAAGTAGCTCAGACACAAGGTTTTACCTCTGTCTGCACAGTTCCATTCTGGGTGTGATCACTACCTACATAGCTTCAAGTTAACTGAAACTTTTAATCTGATAACCTTTAAGCAGTAAGCAGTACCTTAAGCCATTTTTTATTTTGAATGTTAAGTATATCTGATTTGGTATGCTAACAAAATAACAAATGTGACACCTCAAAATATCATGTTATAGTCACTTGTATGGAATAGAGTGTATTCCCATGTTTTTCCCCATAAATAAATAAATAAATGCAGAGTGTGAATAATATCAACCTGGAGTGGATATAACTGTGATGGCATGCTGAAATGCAGGCACTGTGCAATGAGGGGCCCACAGTTTACCAGATAAGTCAGGAGTTTTCCAGTGGAAATTTTTCTTTTCATGGCAAAGTTAAAATTTTCATGGAAAAAAAAAATATATATATATATATCTGATGCTGGCTATAGCCTGTTTCTTTGTGTAGGGAAATACAGTAATAATGGGGATTGACTCTACAAGAAATATGAACTGAACTTGTTTCATCTGCCGAGATCTGCAAATTCAAGACTAGAGGTAGCCACAAAAGGCTTACTGAAGGATTCTTGAGCTGGGCCAAATGTTGTCTGATTTTGTTAAATATATGTAAATGTATTATATTCATTCCCATGCTGTTTTCTGCACAATTTATTTATTTTCAACTGAGAAAGGTAATAGTTCTCTTGCATTGTTCAAAATTTTGTGTTTATGTGTGATTTATGTTCATTACCATTTGCCTTAATGTAAGAACTACCTTGGTACCATTTTCAGCATAAAATAGTTTAATTTAATGAAGGTAGATTCCACCTGAAATATTTCTATTTGAGAGCTTGTTTGCCTCAGATAGTATTTAAATTTGATTAAAATTGGCACAGGAGAATTATTCTGCATGGAGGTCCATGTTCACAACAAATTTGAAGTTAAATGTGCAAAGTAACAGGAAACTTAGAATTACTGCTATTGGTTCCTGATTGCATTAATTTCAGTATTTATACTGCCATAAAATATGTTTATATCATTGCAATTGATAAGGTTATTAACATTATGTAGTATTAGCACATGCAATTGTATCACTGTAGAACTAATTTATAGATATGCTACTGTCTCTGACATTCAGCTTGAGATCTAAACACATTTTTTAAATCCATGAATTATTTTGCATGACAATTCTGTGTTTCCAGTTCTAAATAAAAATCAGTTTGCAGTGCAAGTTAAGCATTTTCTCAATCTGCCTTTCTCAGTTGTCCTATTTATTTACCTATATCCTCATGGAATGATCTTCTCCATGGTATCTAAGCTGGAGAGGAGCATGTAAAATACTCAAGAATCTTACTCACACAGGCGGGAGTTATGTTTTTCATAGACTTTTTTTCTGTGTCCATCAATGTTGCTACAGAGTGGTATTACTGCTAAGGATAGATACATGGTTAAGTATCCACCAGCCTGAGAAATGTGGTAATAATTTTCAAAAAGGGACCATACCTGTTACTTACTCTTATTTTAGAGATGTTGCAGAGCTATTTCTTAGCAAAATGAGCTTTATTTCTGATATAATGCTAACACCCACTGGTGCTCTGATTGTACCTATTCTTTGTGATCACTTGCTGTTTCAGGAACTGGTCAGTGAATTTGCATGAGCAAGAAATAATCCTGGATCCAGTGTTTCTTTTTAGCTGTGTTATAATTTAGATCAATATCTTTTATGAGCTTTGAGAAGTGTTTTGAAAGTTTCCTTCAACATCTCTGAAATACCTATGTCAAATTATGATACGTGGAGAAAAGCAAAATCCACCTCAGTAACACAACATGAAAAGGAACTTGGAGGGTTGGCCAAGTGAATACTTGAGCAGCGCGCGGTCACTGGCGGCCCTCCTGCAGTAGTAGTTACTGCATGAGAGGACAGGCTTTCTCACCTCACTGTTCTAAATCCTAAATGCTGATTTTAATGGCATCTGTTCTGGTAGCACATGGAACATTAGCTATATCGTGTCACTGCCTTACTTGTTGCCTCCTCTGCTCCAATATACAAACTAATTTGACAGTCAAATGTGGTTTAAATGTTAGGAGTATTGTAATATGAGCAGTACTTTTCAGCAGCCAGAGCCAGACTTCCTCCCTTCTAAGATATGGATTACCCTGAACGTATATAATTGTATGCAGTACAATGTGCTCTTTACCTAACAAAATTAACAGATGAATAATGGGCTTT
This sequence comes from Stictonetta naevosa, assembly GCA_011074415.1. Lineage (NCBI taxonomy): Eukaryota > Metazoa > Chordata > Aves > Anseriformes > Anatidae > Stictonetta > Stictonetta naevosa. The sequence continues at coordinate 3,052,338 of CM021709.1, forward strand.
GTCCTGCCAATGACAAGAATGAATCAATATTTGCAATGTGTGAGTGGAAAGAAGAATTTTATTATTTTTAGGTGGGAAGATAATCTGTCACTTCATTTTTCTCATTTGAGACATGGTGCTTTCCCCAGGAGGTAGGACGGTCATAACACAACAGCACTCATGGGCTGCAGAGTTACAGGCCTGGCAGCACCGAGATCTGCTCTTATATAGGAAGGGCACTGAGCACTTTTATGAATCCAGACAAGTTCTTTGGCATACCCTGTGTTTTTTGTCCTAACTAAGAAGCTACTCCTAAGTGCCAGCAAAGCTTTATATCTTGCAGAGCAAGCCATTATGAGATTTCCTAGTGGTTGGTCCCTGAGACATGAGCTCCACTATATCATTTGCTTTCATACAAGGCTTATCTGTGGAAGAAGATTTCTCAAAATCTTGCAATTTATAAGGTTGCTGTAGTCATATCTGTATGAATACTTCACTTTACAAGCAATGGCTACATCTGTGTTTCTCTTACAATCCTAAAATTATCCAACTGAATTACATCTTTATAAATAAAAAGCAGGTATGACACATGAAAGCAACAAATGACTCAGAAGAGGAGATTCAGTCTGTTTCCCACTGACAGTTTCAGTGCCCATGAGCTCTGGTGTAAGGAGGAAGAACAGAGCTTTCAGCATCCCCAGCCCAGTCACCCCTCTTCGCCCACAGAGGTGCTGGCTCTCCCCAGGTGCCCCCAGTGGCATGGCACGTGGCTGCTCAGTGCCAGGTCAGGAGCTGCAGCCTCATGAGGACCTGTCCCAACAGATTCCCATGGGGCTGGCAGTGTTTCCTTCCTGCCTGCTGGCAGTGGCTCTTGCCACCTCAATTGCACAGAGAAACAGTAAAAGAGTTCAAATTTACAAATAGTAAAAGAGTTCACCTGCTATCACATTACCTGGGCTTGCACACATCCTTCATCAAAAAGGCAGTTCTGAGCCTGGCCTCCCTTAGCATGAAAATTTCTTTGTCACTTGTATTGTGGTAGGGGCCTCAATCCCTGACAGTATTCAAGCTGTATTGGTCACTGCACAGGGATTGAATAAGAAATCTGTACTCAGGTGAGCTCCCACTCTAGCTAGAAGGCAAGGGACAGCAGGCAAATGTAGACAGATACAGCAGGAAACAAACAGTCATCCATATCACAAACAATGATTTATTTATGTTTTAATGAGGACAACTAAAAGCTATGAACCAACTGCTTCTGTCATTCATGCTTGCAAACACATAAGATCCAGAAGGTATGGGTGATGCAGATCTTTTATTTTTTTTTTTTTTTTTTTTTTTTTTTTTTTTTCCCTGTAGGTAATAGCAATATGTATCTTGCCAAGATCTCTTTACCAAATTAGGAAGATATTTTAAAAACTTGGAGTGGAAAATTCAACTTTCTAATCTACTAATTTATGTTTGCATAGACTTTTTCTTACTATTATGAAGGAAAAGGTTTACACTGCAGGAGGATGTAAAACTCTGTGTTTTTGTGAAATCCAGCTGCACGTAAATGAGAAAACAACGCCTCAGGAACTGCCTCTTCTCATGTTGTTAAGCAGGTGTGGAAGTTTTCCAGAAATGTTTTCAAGGCAGTTCTGCAAATTCAGAATAGAAGTGTAAAATCATTTCCATTTCCCTTTCATAGGAAAATGAACCTGTTTTCTTTGAAGATGCTTAATATTATCACAATCTAGCTATACTTTCTGCACTTAAGAGAAAGTCTAAGTGGGTAAAGGCTACAAAGAGTTCATTGCTGTGCCAGGAAAAGCATGGGAAAGCCATGGTTTGGTCAGGCGCACTGAGGTTAAGTAAAGGCAGCGTGGATGCTATCACTGTCAGCAATGCTAATTATCTCTGCTTGGGCAGGGGCCCAGCAAGGATCCCAGCCAGCCCTTCTCGTGCGTAAGATAACAGCGACAATAGAAGAGTGACTGGAGCTTTTGTGTAAAGACTCACTAGCGTTCTGCACTGAGTGCTGCAGTCTTGTGCTACAAAATCTCCTTTAATGAAAAGCCTACAGCCAGCTGTACAGCCGACTTGTCTAACAATTGCAAGTGGACAAAGTCTGCCAAATAGTTTATGAACCAGTGATATAGACTGAGTTGCCATTTTTTTTTGTCATCTTACTACCAAAATCACTTTAGTCAAAAGGTAATGACATTAAGCATAATGGGTGATCTTTTTCCCACCGTGTTTGACCTGGGGTTCCCAGTTTTTAATCCATGTGTCTTGATGAAGGGCTATTCTTTTTTAAATGACACATATTTAAAGCAATACAAGCTGATACATATATTGCCTTATCTACATCTGACGTTCCTGTCGCTCCTTTACATAGGCATGATTTAACCTTGCTGTCTTCTGTTTTCTTGAGGAGAAAATTACAGTCCATTTCTCCTTTGATCTGTCAGCTTGGAGCAGCTGGCAACTTGTCAGCACCTCTTCTGCAGATGGGCATTTTGCTGCTCAGAGCAATACCCCAGCAATCTGTACATACTCAGCCTTGACAAAATGACTGTGTAATCAGTAGCCAAGGAGTCACTTTTCTCACTGCTATTTTGTTTGAACATTTTTGGGGATTCATACTTCAACTACGTCCAGTTCTTGCAGGTTCTCTTCAACAATCCTCCCCACTGGAAAGAAACAAATCCTTGAAGGTGAACAGCCATGTTCCTAAAAGCAGTAGAGATATTTCCTAGCTTTCAATGATGCCTTCTTAAGCATGTGCTTAAATTCAAGCATAGAGTTCTCTTTGTATCTGATGGTAGCTCTGCATCTGCTAAGACAGTCTTGGAGGGCTGAGATCTATTGAGAACTAGCTGAAAGTGTGAGACACATTGCAAACAAAGATCAGGAAAAAGGAGGCGACATCCTGTCCTGTGTGGCTAAGAACTTGGAAGCATTAGTAGAACAAAAATGTATATGATGCATGCAAATCTTAATGAAATTGGTGATTTAAAATCACAACATTTTTTTTAAATGCAGGTTTCCAAGTCTCATTAACTTCAAACAAGAGGATTCATATTCTATTTAACTAGACTTCACATTGAGCCACTTTTCATTTATAGTATATTCCTAAAGGTAGAAGCAGCAGGGAGATGAAATGACTTCATTTACTGGAATTACATCTTCTTTTATATAAAGCGTTAATCATTTTATATATGACAACCTTATGCTTAATGTTGCTAGAATACTCCTCATAAAACATTATTTTGTGAATGCATAGACTCTCCTACTGAGCACATTACAGCTTTCAGTGGATGTGCTAATCCAGTTTGAATATATGTAGTATTTAATCTTAATTATGATGCTCAAGTCTATACAATGTTAATTATTCATTTTGCATGTTTCTTCCACTTTATTGTAATTCATAATGTCCTTAATCAAAATGTAGCTTTTAATTATAACTGTAAAATTTGGATGAAACCTGCCTGGTAAGCATAAGCAGACTTTTTTGTTTCACTTAGATTTTAGGGTAAGATGACAAGAGGAACATTTGCCAATTTGGTGAGAAAAGAGTGCTGAATGAACATTCAACCAAATAAGCAGCATCTCTCTCAGCCCTCCCCACAGCCCATGCAGCAGCTAGAAGCAGCGAGGACTCCTCTGCTGGCATTTGCTAAATCAGAAATCTCAAGGCCTGAGAGCACGGGGTGATTTTTAATCCAGCACTCTTGCCTCCTTTTCATCAGTACCATGATGTGGTGAGCTTCTGCAGGTAGTGCAGTGCATATTTCTTTGAAAGGCTTTCAAACAGGATAAGACTGCCATAGCACATATGAAAAATACTGAGAACTAAAATAACCCATTACAGTTCTAACACCCTTAACAAAATATATTAATACAGAGGAGTAAATTCACCAGAAAAATACGATGAGAAAATGGGTAGCAAGGGTTACTCTGAACAGAGATTAGGATTCTACTTTTTTTTGAAGCAAATCAGAAAAAAATGACTTAGACTAACACTTCAAATTACTGCTGTTTTTTATATTAAATAGGCTTTAAATAACAGTTAAGTGTCAAGTTAAAAATGTTGGGAATGCTGAAGATGATAGATTGTGTCATATCTCAGTTAATGCATTCAACTGAATATTTATATGACACAGCAGAATTGTAAGTTCTAGCTTTTCTGGGTTTTGTTTCATTTTAAATGCATGTATATTTAAGTGGAAAAGCATTCAAAATGACTGAAAGGAGCAAAGTATCATGAACGTGTACAGTAGAAAGCAAGTCAGAGATGCCTGCCTGGTTTCTTTCTTATTCTTTCTGGAGTCCTGGAGGAAAAAAGAGAGAGTTGCAGGGTTCATATTGTCATCCAGAGAAGACTAAAACAGGTATAGTCTCATAACAGAAACCTCTGTTTCTTGGCAAGTATGTTCTTGCAACCCCTTGCCATGCCAAATTTACAACAAGCTACTGATGAAAGTCACTTGTGAAATCACCAGGGAGGAAATCACATCTTTTTTGCCTGAAAGATATATTGGCAAATAGGAACTGCCGCACAAGGTTTGATATGAGCTGCAGCTGCAGCTCCTCATCTGTCTGGAATGTCATAGTTCAGTAGTTACACCTTTGGTCAGATGTGCTGTGGCAGATCCCAGAGGACTCAAGGAATATATCCTTCTTCATTAGTTATGTAGTCATGAAATGACCTTTAGAAAGGAAAATAAAATTTCTAATGGGAAAAAAAAAAATGCATTTTTGTCTTAGGCTGTATTTTCCTCATCTAGTGTTTGACACTTCAGATTTGGCTCATGGATAGAACTACTCATGTTCAAAATCCCTATAAGGAGAAAATAACTTTGATTATCACGTTGCCTGTTCACCCCTCATCACCTGGAAGCTGCTGAGCCAACCAACTCACTTGTTAACATATTGCCAGTTTTCAAGAATGAGCTGCTTACAGAAGGGCATTGGGAGAGGATGAGCACAGAGAGAAGTGTAGGAAACTACTAGGATTTGTTTTCAGGAGTAACAATTATAGGTGTCAGCCAGCCAAACTATCCTTCTTGTTGGGATTCACTTTTCCATCAGATCTGTACTAGAATAATCTATAATTGGCTAGAACTGCCTAAGAGAAACATTTAAAATGCATTTTAAAAGTATCTTTAACTGAAGAGCTTCATCTCTTTTCATTCCTTTCCCATTTTCCTATACTATACTCTTTAAATGTTTGACCCATAGCATAACTGAAGACAGTAGAACAATTCCAAGAACAATACAGCCCTTTGAAGCTTTTCCTAATATTCTCTCTGTTGCCATTTTCATCTTTTATTATTGTTGGTGGTCATTTCCTAGCTGTCTTGTGTTTGTAGGATCTTTTGCTTTTCCTCTGTAGCTGCCTTCCATGGTTTCTAGCCCTTTGTGATGTTCAATGAGTTTAAGATTGTTTTATGAGATTGTCCAGTAAGGATATTGCTGTGTATATAAGATAACAAGAGTAACACCTGGTAAATGAGTTATAAATGGGTTAGAAAATAAATATATAGGGTTTTATTTTGGAAGAGATTATTTTGCCTCATCTATATTTTATACCAGATTTTTCAGACACTGGTTGTCTAGCTTTAGAAAATAATAGGGGAGTGGAAAAATTGAGAAGAATAATCAATGGCAAATCATATTAATTTATTTTCACCAATCACTTATGAGTAGTGTTTTTTGTTTTGTTTGCTAGGTTTGTCAAACTATTATCTGAAGGATTTATGCAGATTATTTCCTCCTGTGGTCTGTTTGCAAATTTTACTGTGTAATTTACCATCAATAGTTGTGACGTGATTATTCACCTAAATCACATAACATTTCTTCTTTCTTTCATGTATTGCTGAAAAAATAAAGAAATAAAAATCCTGTGGCTTATATTTGCTATAGCATCTATAAAGTAAGATTCTTACTTACCATTTCCTAAATACTTAGTGCAAATTAAAATCACTGCTAGTAAATAATTATTAGAGCTGAATAAAGCTGTATTATTATGGTATAGAACTGATTTTAAAAGTAGATAGTGGGACAATATTAATTAACTATTTAATATAAAATTGAAAACTTGTAGAGGAAAAAAATACAGCTTGTGTATATCCTATTCAAAGAAGAGAGCGAGTTCCAATTTGCTTTAAAAATATATATATATATATTGTCTGATTGTCTGGCATAACCTCACTGCACTGACCTGACTCTGCTTCCCTGGCAAATTGCACCATCCTAAATTAGTAGAAAATAAGTATCAAATCCTCCTTTTTTTTTTTTTTTTTGGTGTGTGTGGGGGGGAGTTATAATTATCTACATATAAACTGAAGTCCCAATGTTTAAAACACAGTGGTAATAAATAAAACATGAGATCTACAGAAACTGTTGTTTTTTTAATGCTAAGGTGTTTTCATGATTATTAAGAAAGTGTTTCTTTAATTAGGCATTTTTAAACATTTAATGTTGTTTCTTTATTGACAAATATATCCTTATGTTCTATTTTTAAAAATATGCACAAGTTACACTGAAATTATGTTGAGATAAACAACTGAAAGCAAAGATTGTATGATGAGGCTTCTGCAGTCTGTGCTTTATTTTATTTCAACAATTACAGGTTTCACTTCTATGAAGTCCATTGATAAAATATACATATATATATAAAATCTGATAAAAGACTGTTACGTATTTATGTTGCTTTTGTTAACTTCCATCTCTCTGCTTGAATTTAATCTTTAATCCCGAGTGATTGACTGGCACTGGAATTCCACATTCCAGTAATACATTCCTTGTTGGTGTTGGCTGAGTTCTAGCTCAGGTCTGACCCAGGAATTGCTGCTCAGTATTACTACCTACTGGAAATAGGTAATAAGAGCTTGATAACTTCTGCTTTGTGGTATGGTTTGTGCAGTGCATCATGTCACTACACAGAGACTTCAGGTTTTTCTGTACAGCTTTGGAATCTGAGGCACTACAATGTTTGAGGAAAGCTGCATTGGAGAAATATTCTTGTTATCTTAGAAGGACATTGGTGGTGCTGCGGAGGGGCAAGGGCAACTGACTGGCCAAGAAATAATAGAAATAACAAGTAAAAAAGCAAAATTGTTCTCTGTTTTTTCAAAAATACATAAAGATGATGCAGAGAAAAGAGGAATTGAGGAATTGAAACACGTTACCACTGCTCATAATGATAAGGGAATCCTATGAATAGGCCAAGAGAAACATAATGGCTATCACTGCTAAGGACGTAAAAATGCCAGTTGTGTTCAACTCTATAAAGTGCTATCCAGCAGGGGGGACAGAGCCAGTTAAAGATTTGCTTAAAAGCCTTTTTCATAAGTATATTTGACATTCCATTAAAGACTTCTCCACCAGCTGAAGGGAACGATGTGAGATAATTCATGCTATTTTAATGGATGGTGGATGTCACACTTCAAAATACATTCACCATTAAAATAACCTGTATCCTTACAGTCATGTATTTCATATATCTCTCCTCTACTCTATATGGAAATGTATGGATGTTGTATTGAACTTTGAACTTAGGAGTCCTTGAGATGTTATTTATCCAAATGCATTCCTAAATTATGAATATCAGATCACTGATCTTGTGGGTCAGACCAGTTCATCACACATAGGTTATATGTGTAAGTATTTTACTTATCCATATCTAAATGAAAAGTACCATTATTTGGATTATTAACACTGTATTTTGACTACATTTGGTATGATAAAACATTTGACACGATGAAAATATTTGTTTGATAAGACAACATACATATTAAAATACATAATGTTCCTTAATTTACAGCTACTTATTTCCTAAATAATTCCCATTTTTTTCAGGTGATGAGTTTAAAAAAAAATCCTTTAGTACTTCTCTTTCTTTTGACTGCAAGGCAAGATATACAGAGCAACCATGTAGAGCAATTTTCTGTTGTCCATGATTTAGTTTGCTTTCCGAATTGACTTTCTGCAGTACTGAAATTTCTGATACTTCTGTACATAACTACTCTGACAGTATACTTCTGTCAAAATGGTAGCTCATCATTATTCCAATTGATTTTTTCAAAAATATTCAATTTTTATAATCATTTCTAGCTGTTCTTGAGTTTAATGATACCTGGATTATTCAATAATACTTGCTTATGCATTGTCACGCTAAAGACCATAAGATTAAATTCAGCATGCACTCATATAACAGAATGGTAATTTGTACTTGAAAATTAAGCACCTGGAAGTGCTACAGAAATATTCCTCTTCAATGACTCATCATGTATTTAATAAGAGTCACTCTTAAAAAGACAAATTCTTCTTCTTGTTTATGAGTTTGCCAGAGCTTCAGGTTAACAGTCAAGGTTTATGGGTTCTGTTCTGACTACTGTCAGGGTATTGATGTGAAGCAGCTCAGCAATTTCTCTTAAATTCAATTTAACCAATATTAAAAATGTTGCTTGTGTCTCGTTGTTGGGGTAAGAATGTTTGATGTGATGGACTCAACATTCACCCTGGTAACTGCTGGAGGGTTTACTTCAGACTAGCTCTAGTTTGGTTCTGTGACCTGAATACCATCAGAAGCTAGGGCACATTATGTGTCTTCCTTGTGCAAGTTGTGTTGTTTAGTTTCCACATGTTCTGCAACTTCTCTGCAGTGCAAACTAGAACATGAGACTAGGGACAGTTGCTCAAAAGCAACTGATCAAACTAAAATGGTGACATCAACACTAGCCAAATAAAAGACATAAATTAAATTGCTTCCAGTTGATCATGTAAGAGGATGCTATGAAGATTCAAAATGAGTCCTGTGCAGAAAGTACAAGACCTTCTTCTTGTTAACAGAGAATTACAGGGTTAAAATTTGGTCAAAACTTTATTGGCACAAAGGGATCTGCTTTCAAGAGATCAGACGTGTAGAACAGATGCTGTAAGCCAAAGAAGCACTATTTCATGGTGGCACAGGAGTGCTACTTACACATTCCTCTCATAAAAGAACAAGAGATATAACCTAATGACATTTAATTCCCAAGTGAAGGACAGATAAGTTGACAATTGACAAGGGGCAGATCTTCCTGGGGCTTTGTTTGTAGCTAGGAGTGACCCGAGATGCTGGAAGGCAGTTTGTACTGGGGCTTCCATGCTCCTGGAACTGTGGAACTGCACTGATGTAAGAGAATGGGGCTGTAGCACCTCTGTTCCCAAACAATTTGGGGAACTAATTGTTTCTTAGAAAAGAGAGCTAAAATGTTCAAAAATAAATTAGTTGTCAGTTTTGTTGTCAGGCTTTTTAATTTTTTTTTTGGTCATGTACAGGTACTTTTTGTGAACAATTTGAAGAGTTCGTGCTTGCATCGGCTTGTGCTCTGTAGGAGTTTTCTTTTAACAATGACTTGAATGTTAATAAGCCAGTACCCATAGCTTGTGCCATGTTGCTTCGAGAGATGAAAGCCTATGACTAAAATCAAACAGAAGGTCATGGGGTTTTAACTGCCAGCCAGATGCAGAAACAGAGTTGTGTTAGCATGGTTTCTGCATTTTACTTATTTATTTATTTATTTTAAAGAAAATCCTGTCTTCCTTTAATTTCCTCAGCACTCCTGTACTCCAGAACATTTTTTTTTGCTTTTTTCATTTTTTTCTTGTCTTTTTGAGGAAGAAGGGCATTTATTAAGTATGTGCAAATCTTAAGACCTTTAATGTGCTGAATATTCTTTGTACTTGTACCTGGATTACAAACTGCTGCCAGTTTATAAGTACAAAATACAAAGTTACAGCTGCATGTTGACTATATCCTCATAAGTACTACTATGAAAGATGTTTTGTTAATCTGACCATTTAGATTTAGTATCCAGTACAAAATAGCTGTCACAATCAGCAAAACTGGAGGCATTAGGCCTCCAACTCTGATCAAGCAGAGGTAAATCTATAGACTTCTCTGTGGTTTTGACATCCAGGTCCAAATAAGTACTTGCATATTTACTTGAATTACTCCTGTTTTTTTAAGTGAGCCAACTTTAAAAGCTAACTTTGAAAACTTGATCTAAGTTCTGAAACAATATTTCAGAGATAATTGTGTGTGATTGTTTGGAGTAAACTGTGTTAGAAGGATGCTGAAGCATGCTATTTGTATTACACTTCTAAAATTAAAATCTTATTCAGTGTTTGTTAATGTAATTGAAGCAAGTATTCGGGATGAGACCATGTGATGTTAAAATTGTACTGGAAGGAAAATTTGTCTTATTGTTAATATTACAGATACATATCAATGGATAAGCAATAGAGGAGTTAAGTGCAACATATGGTTGGCATCATTTAAGCAGAGTCCTGTCTCCACACCCAAAAGTTATTGAATACAGCTGTAGAGGACTTGTTAGTGGTGGAAAACCTGAAAGGCATCAATTAATACATTGGAGGGGTTGATATTGTTACAAGTTTGAACAGAAACATTTGACTCGTGTGGGGTATTCCTTGTGTGTGTGAAGTCCTGTGCTTTCACATGGGCAACAAACAGTCTTGTTACCGGTCTGGCTGTTCTCCTCCTAGCAGTAAGAAGCCACTGCAGCAGACAGGCTATGTGTTGGAGTATGGGGTAAGTGCTTCATTGCACTGTTGTTACTGCGTTTTTAGCTGGTAGGCAGTGAGCAATGCTTTGGGAATGATGGTGGTAACCTCTTCAGAAAAGGCTGTGGCCCAGTAGCTTTTCTCAACAGAATTAACTTTACACTGCTTGATCCTTATCATTACAAGAATTGTGCTGAAATGTATGAGAAAGTTTAACTGTCTAAACGTACAGGCTGCTGGTTAGCTGAGAATTTGAATTGGAGAACGTTTTCTGAAGTGTAATGTTCGTATATATAGGTGATTTAGATACATTGAACCTGTGTATGTGTACTTACATACTGATAATGCGTATATGAGAAACATAAGCTTTGGTAGATTCCTTCATTGACAGCTTATAACACTTTTTTTCCAAAAAAAAAAAAAAAAAAAGTTTAAATTTTGCAAGGAAAAAAAGAAAAGTAGCACTCTTAGGAATGTAAGAAGGCTTAAATGAGCAAATTTTAGAGCTTTTACAAGTTTAAGTGAGAGGTAAGGATTTGTATTTAAATTGGTAGATAGACATTATTAAGTATCTTGAATCACCTTTTTTATTTTTTAAAATGATGATTCATACTTTTCTGTAATAAAGATACATGAATAATACCCAGGCTAAGGTCTCTAATTCAACGTGAAAATGAACTAAGAATAACGTTTTACTTTTTCTGAATTGGCATTGCTTAATTGCATTTTAATGAACTAAATGACACAGACTTGAAATGACTTTAAAGCTAATAGCCAAACCATGGACACTTGATGTTTTCATTGAGGGTTCAAAGAAAGACTCCGTCACCTGCCAATTATTTTCTTGGTTCCAGTCGTGAATGGATAATGCATACAGTAATGTAAATTAAAAATAGCTATAAGAGTTATAAAAGTGTATATGAGGTACTGCTCTTCAGTGCCTTCAGTTCATGTCCCAGCTCCATCTCTGTTTCTGGAGATCAGAGTAATTCTGCAGCAACAGCAACTGAGGAACCTTTTTAAGTAGCCATGCTTTTTCAATTATCCTGCTCCCAGAAGCAGAAAGACACACTGTCTCCTTCTGGGTATGTCATGTACCCTGCCTTTCTCTCTTTTGCTATTGAATGTAAGAAAAGGTAGTAACAAGAGCATAAGCAGGATTATTTGAATACCTTTAAAAAAGAACAAACAAACAAAAAATGCCCTAGTCTTTCAGAGGACTGTGTTTATTCCTTCCTGAAAAGTCACCTAAATTATAACAATTACTAAGTATTCCAGGAGAGTTTAGATACGTCATTCATTGAGGTGTCTACTGTGTACGATGTACTCTTCTTCGTTTTGTCACGGGAGGATCCAACTAATGCACTATGATTTCATATTCTGCTTAGGTTTTCTAAAGGCTTTGACAAAATTTCTCACAGAAGTTTTAAAATGAGCTGCCAGGACATCAGAGGGGGAAGATCATAGATGTTTAAATACCTGTTAAATGGTAGGGAATGCAGAATAGGAATAAATGGATGTTTCTTATCATTCAGCCTTACAGTAGGTTGTTCTTAAAATTGGTCAAGCTTACCAATGGGCTTGTGCTCATACCTGTGTTGTATAGCACACCTATAAATAACATGGAAGGGGGGCTGAACAGTGAGCTAAGTTTTACAGCTTCTTTCAGGTAGTAAGGGGGGGCACTAACTGTGCTTATTGGAATGCCAATAAACATTGAGGTGAAACTCAGCGTAACTTAAGAGTGGTACACATAAAATAAAGTAGAATTTCTTTTTGCACACAACATTGTCCTTGAAGCAGGGAAGAAAAAAAACAAAACAAAAACAAACAAACAAAAAAAACAATGTCATCCTCTAGAAAACAATGTCATCCTCTAGAACTGTAATAATAGGTGGTTCCATAGAAAAGCCAGGTCAGGGCTGAATAGGAGTGAAAGAAAAAAAAGAAGTGCTGGTTGACTATTAGGAAAGCAGTAACAGATAACACAACTTTGGTATGCCTCTGCATAATCCCGGGTTTGTCTACATCTCAGTTGTTCTTTGTGGGTTTGGTCACCTGGACTCGGAGAGTGGGTACTGGAGTTGAAAAAGCTTCAGAGGTAAGAAACAGGAATGCGGTATGGTATGGCAGGGTTTCCATACATAGGATGACCTATTAGGCTGAGACTGCAATTTGAAAAGGGATGACTAGTACTGTCACCTCTGATCATCTACAGAATGATAAGCTGCTGGAAGAGAGTGGGTAGAGAAGTAAATTACTCAAGGATTCCAAAAGAAGAAACAGAAGTGGTTTTTTTGTTTGTTTTGTTTTGTTTTTGTTTTTGTTTTTTTTTGTTTTTTTCTTCCCCCTACAGAGCTGGATTTTTTGTGTGTGGTTTGTGTGTAACGACATCATGGATCCCCTGCCAGGGGCACCAGGTTTGCTTTCAGAGTGCAGCCCAGAGCAAGTGGCTTAGGCCCCGAAACTACAAAACAGTGCATAGTAAATATCTAGACAGTAAATACTTGTTGACTTGATTAATGTGTTGTGTTCTTCTGGACAGGAGGCTGTTGTACTAGGATTGCTACTGATTTTATAGGGTGTATTCATAAAAGGACTTCATTCCATTTTTTCCTCTGGAAACAAACTTGCATAAGCGGAGAGCTGCAGAATTGTAAAATTAATTAGGAGTAGTAGGCTTGCATCCCTTGAAGTCAGGGAACTTTCATTTTGGTTTGGAGTCTTTGACATTCACATAGATTAGAAATTATGAAAATGTGTGAAGATGATTTCAGGTGTGTGGCTTACATATGCTAGGCACAGGTGGATGTGCTTTAGTCTTGTGTAAAGCACTGTTGCTCTTTAGTAGTGTTAGTACTTTGTTCCTGAGGAGCTTTGGAAGGGACTGGCTTATCATTTAGGTTTCAGGGTTTTGTGGGATTTTTTGTTTACATTATACTGCAAACTATGCTGAGCTGTCTTGCTCTAGAGCAAGTGTCACAGAACACATAGGGAAAAATGGAGTTGGTTTGAGCTGATGCATTCTGTCTGTTATTACATCCAATGGTGCTAAGTAGACAATAAGGAAATATGAGTAAGATTCAGTTGACAGTTAAATTCAACATGTCTGATTGTGCCTTGTATTAAAAGACTTTCATGTGTTTTGATTTTTTTTATATTCAGTTACATGTTTTTTCTCTTTTGAGATCTGTTATCCTGTACATTACAGGCTTTAGAAAAATGCAAGTTAAACTACAGAAGTAATCATATTTTATTTTTCTCATTACCAAACATATTGCAAACACAGTAATAATATGCAACAGGAGCAGAGGTATTTCCTGATGTTCTTATCCCCAGGTAGCGTGACTATTAACCTAATTGCCCAGCTACTTAGATTGTGGAGGGGGGGGAAAGGGTAATTTGGGTCACAAAATCATAATTAAGAAGTCCTTTACAAATAAGAAGCATGCAGCTAACAATTCAGTTTGAAATGGTCTTGTCTGTCTTGGTTATATAGCTAGCTCTGCTATGACGTGTAAGAACCCCTCAAATATTTAAAACAGAAATAACTGCTACACTGTCACTCTTGCAGATTGCAGAAAAAATAAACATCGGTTAGTAGGAACCTTGTATGTAGAGTTCAGCAGGCACTTTTGTATATGCTTGAATTATTTAGGAAAAGCTAACTTAAAGAAATTAGTTTTGCAATTGGAAATGAAAGATTTGTATTTGATTCCATCCTGGTTTTTGAAGTTCTCTTTGTTGCAGTTTTACACTTTCATGTGAAAACTGCTTTGATACTTTTGGGATAAGAATTATGTCAACCATTCAAAGCCATTTCAAAAAAGACTTGGATTTTGTCAAAGGCAACTTGTCAGGCTACCAATGCCCTGAAATCTGTATTTGAGTTACTGAACATCATTATAGACCAATTCACATAAATTAGTCATTGAAAAATATCTTCATGCTTGAACAATTTATAAGCTTCATACTCATCAGCTAGATATATTCATAATGATTTCATGTTTAGCTCCTGGTTTAAGAAAACATTATGGAAACAAGCAGCATTCTGAATATCATATTGGTGGTTTGTTAACATCAAAAGCAAGTGGTTTTCCAGGGCTTTTTTGAGATTTAGTGTCTATTTTATGTCTTTGAAGGACCGTAATCTTGTACCTTGAAGGATCTTCTGATTAATGGATAATATGTAACTATGTGCTTCAAAATTCCTTAGGATAAGAAAAGAGGCTCAGAATCTTGTAGATTTTTAAATGGTAAAGCTCATCTCTAAAGAGCTAATCTCATTAATGTACATATTAGAAGGATACAAGAATTACAGTAAAGTCCCTTAATTATCAAGAAATACTGTAATTGGAAGTAGTGACTCTTCTTAAAAACAGGAGACTTGCATGATGATTATGTAAGTCAGTCTGATTTTCATTCCCTTGTTCTTTAGTGACAGCTTCTGAGGTAAAGATGAAGCTATGGGGTTACCTTTCGTCCCTGCCCCTTTTTCTTACTGACAGTGATAAACTGTTTCATGGGTGTTCTTAAGACTTCCAAAACAGCTTAATAGCAATGCGGAAAAACTGATAATGTTATTCTCCCTTCCTCTCTAATATTAACAAAAAAAACTCTGGGAGACCAGTGTCCTGATTTGGGCTGAGATGGTTAATTTTCTTCATAGGGACTGGTGTGTGCCCTGTTTTGGTTTTCAGAGAAGCATAATGCTGATAACACACCAACGTTTTTCGGTTGCAGAGCAGAGTCCCCCAGAGTTGAGGCCGCTGCAGCTCCTCGTGCTGCCCTGCCAGCGAGGAGGCTGGGGGTGCTCCAGGAGCAGGGAGGGGACAGGGCCAGGACAGCTGGCCCAGGGTGGCCTCAGGGACAGCCCGTACCATGTGGTGCCTTGCTGGCAATAACAGCTGAGGGGGCAGTGAGCAGTTGCATTGTGCATCACTTGCTTTGTGTGTACACATTATTATTTTCCCTTCCTTTTGTGCATATTGAACTGTTTTTATCCCAACCCCCCAGTTTTTACCTTTTTTTCTGAAACTCTCCCCAGCCTGCTGGGGGCAGAGAGGAAGGGCTGTG
The DNA here is from genome assembly GCA_011074415.1 of Stictonetta naevosa. NCBI lineage: Eukaryota > Metazoa > Chordata > Aves > Anseriformes > Anatidae > Stictonetta > Stictonetta naevosa. The sequence goes on from CM021709.1 coordinate 3,067,953, forward strand.
TTGATCAGCTGCCTGCCAACAACCAGAGTATTACTTCCTCATGCACACCAGTGAGATCTTTTAGCATATTTGGTATCAGTTCAGCCTCAAATAGCAGAAGAGAGTTTTAAAACACATTCACAGCAGCACAGGTATGCTTTTCCCCACACATACAAGTACCACTGCATTATTTTGGAGAAAAAAAAATAAAAATTGTATGTGACAGGCGTTAATGCTAGAAAATTAGTCACTGAAAATAGACATGGATCCATACAGGCTGCAATAGTCATCAAATGCAATATGTATGACTGGTGAATATTTTGTAGGGTAGACTTTTTCTGTTTTTGTCAGATGAGGTAGTGTACCATTATTAAATTTCACTGTGTAGTTGGATTAGGTTAGTAATATGCCTGAGCCTCTGTCATTCCTGAAGAAAAAATCAGCAATTACATATCTTGTTATTGCTGATAGTTACTACTTGTTCAGTGTACACATGTAATACTTGGGAACATTATTGGATGCTATGAGCAAACACTTTTAGGGCCAGGATTCCACGGAATAAGACATATATAGTCCGTGCCAAATCCCAACACACTTGCATGTAACTAGAACAGGTAAGCTCTAACCCCTGGGAGATAACTTAGAAATCCAAATCACTTCAGGGCAAACTTCTCGACTGTCATTCATTGTGAGAGGTGTCCCTCATTTTGGAGCTAATTTTACCTCTGGACCACATAGACTTGAAACTGGCTTAGTGTGGCTACTGTAAATTATTTATGGGAGGAAAAACTGTATTGTGAAGCTGAGAAGACATAAATGTTGTTGTTGGAAAACGACATGATTAGGACGTTACTTAGAAATGTCTTATTTGCTCTTCCAATTAGATTGCTTTTTCTCTTAATGTAGTTAACTTGACCATTTAAAAATAAAACAAACAAACAAAAAAACACAGATGGAAATGGATCCGAAGGCTGTTTACCAATAAAGAATGCTTGAATTCCAATGTAGTCTTTTGATGCTTTATTATGTGGCCAACTTTGTTTTAATTCCTAGTAACTGTCCTTTCTCTTTCGATATTAAAACTTGAAAAATTACTGCAAAAAGCAGTCTGCTGGTATGTTCTGAATATAATACAATCAATATGACATTGCTACTTCTGTATGAACAGAAAGCATTCTGTAAATGCCTTTTTCTGAACTGATTTTCATCAAATTGATATATGGTTGCATTAAATAATGTCATCTATCACTAAGCAATATTTCTGTTTTATTCAGTCCTCTCCAAAGTACATATGAGCCTCTGTATGCTTATTATTTTCCGTTCAAAGCTTTAAAAAGAGCATATGCAAACAAAATGGAGGATTACATTGGCATGGCACCGACTTGAATACTCAAATGAACTCCTTTGTACAAGACCGTGGGTCTGATGTGAGATCTCTGCCCCTCAGTTTTTTTTTTTTTTTTTCTGTTGTTGTTTGTTTGTTTCTTCCTGTAGTTATAAAATAAACAACTGTGTTGCTATTTAGTAAACTAATAATTTGGCCAATGGGTGTGAAGTGCTGACATGAATATTACAAGAAAGATAATTGTTCTAAAAAGTTTCAGTCAGTGCACGGGTTTGTTTGCTTAAAAGCAACACAATGAACTACCTAAGAGCTAACTGTTGCTGTGTGGTATAAGAACATCCAAAGGCATAACTTTGTCCTGCAAACATTACAGCTTCACTTTTGCAGTTTTCCCCGATAAATGTTTTCCCAACGTGTTGGGAAAATGTTGGGTACAAAAGACACTGCAAGAAGAATTGTAAGAAGAACGTAGAAACTGATCTTAACTGTCAAGACTCTCCAAGCTGTTTCTCACTGCCTGGTCAGCAAAGACATGTATTTGCATGGCTAAGTAGAATTGGAGGATCTAAGCAAATACTCAGAGCATAGCCTACCATCATTGGGTAAAGATATTTTGTGAATTTTACAGACTCCAGGTACTTGCAGGGTCCTTGGAAATGCAGTATAACGAAAAAAAACTAATAGTGCTTGGAAAAAAGAGTAGTAATGGGGTGCAGTTGATGTATTAGCTGGAATTGTTTTTGTGAACAAGGAGGCAGTAATGGTAAGTCATAATTTGGAGTCTTTCAGATACACTGTTGAAAGGCGCTACAATCACAGATTGACGATTGTAATGATTCACACTTATTTACCACAGTTGATTAAGTTAAATTCAGTGATGATACTCTTTAACTGCAGCCTAGTCAGAAGAGCTCTTATTGGTGAAGTTAACACAGATCATTACTCTAGTCATTACTTGACTTGGAAATAACGGCTTGCAGCTATAGTAACTCTCAGCAAAATCTGGATTTAATATAAAAGACTAGGGGAAAGGTTCTCACTGTCAACCACTAAACAACATAAGCACATAATTGCTTATAACCATATTGCTTTAATTATTTTAGTCACATTAAAAAATGAAGTACAAAGACCAATGCAACAAATGCTTGTTTGGGAGGAAAAACAACAACAACAAAAAAAACACTGAACAAGTCATTTCACACCTGAATTTAGTGAAACTCATATACCTAGTTCAGTAGTAGGTGTGTATGCAGCCATTTTTGCTGACCAGGCAACAAGAAGAAGCTTGAGAGTCTTGAAATTTTAGTTAAGTTTCATTACTACTTCTATGATATATTGTTCCCAACAATGAATATTGGGAAAACATTTATTGGTGAAAATTGAGTTTTTGGCTGAGGAATATGGCTTTATCAGAAATGCAGGAGATATTTCTTTTATTATTATTATTTTGATAAAGCTTTATCACCTGAATTTGTCAGATGCCTAGAATATTCCAAGCAATTAAATATCTTTTTGGGTTTTTTAAAGTATTTATTTCTTACACAGACCTAGCATGCCCCTTCTAACAAACACAAAAGAAGGCAAAATAGTTCATGAAGTAGTTTGTTAATGGACTGAAATGGAAATCAGATTACCAAGTTAGATTAAGAGAATCTTTTTTTTTTTTTTCTTTCATTTTAATACATGCATTATTATACCCCATGAATCTGGAAGAACTGATTTTTTTTTTTTTTTTTTAAATCTGAAAACATGTGATGAAATAAAGATGATTGTGAAATTAAAACAAACAAAAAAAACTTGATGTGTTACACAGTTTTGATTCCTTTTATATATGTAATCTAATATTAGCAATAGTATTTTTTTAAGGTTTTACATAAAAAGCATTACGAAAAGTTCCTATACTGGCTCTCAGAGATCTGTTACAAAGGGGTGAAGTGACTTGCTAGAATTAATTGTCAAGGATAAAAATCAAGGGTAGAATGAAAAAATAGAATCTCATTTCAGCTCTGACTGCTTTGTACATCAGTGCAAAGAGCTCTAAAAGCCCTGAATCTAATTAGGCCACAGTATATCTAGCAGGCACACAGTAAAAAGCTGCAATGCAGTCTGTTGTTGTTGTTTTTTCTAAAACAAAAGAAAACATTTGGTAGGAATCTCTTATGAAGTGTGGCATAGGGTGTATTGTGTTATGGATGGACATGGGAAGAGTCTTAAAGACTAGATACAGAGATTCCAAGAAAGACTGAAAAGATAATTTAGGTCATACAAGCTGTTGGTTTATGACTTTATGACTTTTAAAGATAATATTTTTTTGTATTTGAGCAACTTATATAGTTGGAGGAAACAGCAGTTGCTCGTTATAGAAGCCACTCTTCAACTTCTTTAGCAAAGAAATGATGGCCTATACACTGAAGTGCTAACTCAGCAGTCTTATGCCGGGGTCACTTACTATTACCTATATTTACTGCCTTTATCGGAGACTGCTACTGGGATGAATTTTTCTATATGAAAGAAAAGGGAGAGATTTTTATGCCTGTAAATCTCGTGCAACTTGGGATACCACAGGGTATCCAAGATACCTACGTAAAGTTATTGGATATGAACCAGGATAAGTGCCTTCTGGTGCAGCAGCAGCTGGAGAGCAGGCACCTAAAATGGGTTCTCTGGCATACTTGGCTACCTAAAATGTTTAGTAACTCAATTCTGAATCTCTTCAGTAGCTTTTCTTAGCTGATTGGAAAGTAACCACAAAAATGCCTTAGGGTGTTGCGATAGCGTCTGTGCTTGGTGGTTGCCAGAAAAAATGCGAGTTGAACTCCATTTACCTAGCTAAGAGGGGACACACCAGCATGTAGTCAACTTAAATTTCCAGTACAAACACACACTATTATTTGAACAGCACATTGTAACACGGGGAAAGAGCCATCATCCTGACAGAAGAGTATCTGACAGTTTCTTCTATTTAATGAAAGATAATGCTGTAAATATGTTTTCCTGTATCAAAGGGAACACATCATTTGCTTTGCTTTGTAACATTATGAATGGTGTTTAGTTTAGAGTTTTCTGTCTTTTGTAGCATTTTCAAGTAATTTAATTATTTGGTAGTGAGAGATGCTATCATGACAAAGTTATACTTAAATGGCAGATTTTTTTTTCTATTGATGTCTCAACAGGGAATATCCTGTTTTATGTAAAACACAATAATTTGTAATCATCATGTTAAGTTAACTAATGTAATGAGAAGTTATGTTCTTTCGCAGTATATTTTATTTACGTGTTGTAGCTGGAGAAGCGTTTCATGTTGTAAGCCCTATCACAGAAATACCTGGCTGCAGAACTACAAATAAGGCTCTCAGACAGCACGGAAAAGCTCTAACCTAAAATCAACCTGTTCTTGGACCTCTGTTTTAATATATATATATATATATATATTTATATTAACAGTATCAATTACTCTTGTGAAAGATATTCCCTTTCCCTGGTGTCAGTCTTGGAAAGCTATTCTTGAAAATATGAGCACTTGAACTAGATTTTTCTTATTGTTTTTAAAGGGGTGGAGGTTCGGGTATGTAATTGCTTTTAATCTTAGTTCTTATTAAATAGGAGCTCTTATACTGGCTTACTGCTATTTTCTCCAAGCCAATTTTACAACCAGACAGCAGCCAAAGCCAAGGCAGGTTTATATTTATGCCAATATTCCACTAAGCTTTCAGAAGGTATAAGGTGTTTGTTGTTGTTTTTGTTTTGTTTAATTCAAAGAATGATGAAGGCAGTCAGTACTTCTGTGGATGGATAACTTCCTAGACTCTGTTAGGAATTCCTCACAGTAGGAAAGTACCTCAATGGTTCTTTACTAAGCTTGTAAATATAAACACATGCATGTCATAAACCCTGTTTTTTGCTTCTGAATACTATTTCTGTGAATGACTTATCACTTGTTCTGACTCTACAAGTTGTCATACTACGTACTAACTCAAATTCATGCAGCAATAAAAAAAAAAAAATGCAAGTCTGATTTACTTTAAGGTATTATAACTTGTTTTCAGCAAAGTCTAATGTTTCAAAAAGCTCTGCTATGCTGCAGATTCCTCAACCATGTGTTGAACTTTTTACTTTTTCCAGCATCCAGTAAGACAATTACCAAATCATGACCCACTGGTACTTATTCTTTTGTTTCAAAAGGAAATTCTAAATACGCTAAAGCTTTGTATTGGTTTAGGACATCAAAATTTCTTAAAATTGTGCTCAGTAGTAATTTAATGTCTGAGGAATAGAGAAAAGAACACATCTTGGAGCACAAATGTGCTTGTTTGTTTTCTGAAATATTACATATCTATACCTGTCTGGGTGGGGGGTATTCACATTTCTATTAAGATATGCTGAATGAGTATTTCTGTTCCCAAGCAACGCCCTTCCCTGGTGTTTGCATTACTCTGGTCCGTTTCTAAGAGACGGTCATGCACAAATTGATAGCAAGTACATATATGACAAAATGTTTTCCCTAGTGTGCTCAGAATTAAACATTTGATGTTAGACAGTGCTTTCCATGAACTTTCCTTTTCCCTTACTGTCCTTTGCAAGCAAGGTTCACCTGGAGGTAAATTATCATGTACATGTACTGTTTTATATAGTGTAATAATTCTAAACTCCTTCCTGTCCATAGCATATGTTCTATGCATCCTTTTATCCTTCTACTTCTGTTTTTATCAGTAACACATCTCCCAACTGTTTGATATGGCCTGCATATATAGACTATTAGATACCCGTGAAGGCCTACAGTCTTAAACATTTATCTATGCTGTGCTCAAGTGAAGGAGGATTTGCCTGTACAGTTAAGGGTATTAATGAGTAATACTTAATACTACTGTTGTTTGTTATGCTCTTCCTAAGCTGAAATGAAGAAATCCCAAAAGGTATCATGCTGGGATTTTTTTTTTTTTTTTTGTGGTAGTTGTTGTTGTTATTGAGTATCTTTATATTAAATCACCATGAAAAGCTGTAGCTGACGACTGTTTTCATATGTATTGCTAAAGCCAAGAGAGCAGCCTTCAGGATCGTTGTGGGCTGTCTACAGCATGAGAAGACATGCAATATCATTAACATGGTCCTTTAGGACATGAACATCCAGTTCTTTAAGCATACACATTGTGTTATTAATTTAACTGGGGGCGTGCAATATAACAAAATGTATGCTTTGAGCATGTCTACAACTAACAGGTACTACTCTGAAACTGTGCGTTTCCGTCATGACATGTAGGTATGCACATCGTTTTCTGAGGCTACCAGATGTGATTTTGAGTTCACTGTTCTGAATTGGAAAGTTTTGGAGCACGAGGTAATGAATGCTAGTTCAGGTTTACAAGGAAGGAAAAAAAAAAATAATCCTTTAATGTAGGATAGATAGGAGCATCAACAGAAGCATCGATGCATGTAGTTATTGGCGCCGTTTCTTTTGAAAGTGATGGTTTAAACCTACCATATAGCTTTACCACTCGGCTGGTGCACAAGAAGTACTTCCCTAGTTGTAACTGGAATGCTTTATTCAGAGAAAACAAAGCCTACAAGATAAGAGAACATAAGTGAATCTAGCTGAAAACATGTTTCCTTCTTAAAGAAGAACTTAAAATATAGAAGCAGATGTCAGCTAAGATCCCCAAAATAGTGCTTGGTATTCCCCACTCCCCTCAAGAACTAACAATTGTCCTGAGAAAATGCAAGTTATAGAAAACATTTTATTAATACCTTATCCTTAAATGTTTAGAGTAAATATTTTGCTGTTTCTTTAGATCTTGTGATGAGACTGCTTGTTATATAAGTTAAAGGCAAATTCAAATAGTAATGCACCTTCCTGTGAGGCAAAAGCAAGCATGGGCCAGAAAACATAATAGTAGTGATAGCACTAAATCTGAATTGCCTGGAGATGCAGATGGGTATTGCAGCTGATGTGCAGTGCTAAAAGGTGAACGGGAAGATAGCTGGCTAAGGTGTAAAGCAGCCTTTAAATGTTGCCTCTGAGATTATCCACAAGTGTAGCTAAGCCAAAAATCACAGTAGAAAGCTATCAGTATAGTGCAAAATGGAAAAAAAAAAAAAAAAAAGTCAGGTTTAAAGAAAATAAATGTAAAATTCCTGTCTTTGTTTTCGTTGGTGGTGGTTTTCTTCCAAATCTCCCCTTTCCCCCTTCCTGCCCGGTAGCTGGTTTTGCAGCTGGACTGTTAGCACACCTCTCTTCCCACTTCCAGCTGTGTATGGGGAAAACTTTCTTCTTCGTTCTGAGCACCCAAATATTTGTTGTTCTGCAGCTCAGCATCAAGTTCCACATTGCAGCTCTGCTGTAGTGGGTTTACATGGCAAGGTTTTGGTAGCAGGGGGGCCTGGGGGTGGCTTCTGTGAGAAGGATCTAGAAGCTGCCCCATGTTTGGTAAGGGCCCCACTGCTGACCAGAGCTGAGCCAGGAAGTGATGTTGTTTTGCGCCTCTGTGAGAGCATATTTAAGTCAGGGAAAAAAAAAACACGCTGTGCCACACAGGAGCTGGGAGAGAGAGAGGAGTGAGGAACAGCCTTGCAGGCGCCAAGGTCAGTGAAGAAGGAGGGGGAGAGGTGCTCCAGGCGCCAGAGCAGAAGTCCCCTGCAGCCTGTGGTGAGGCCCATGGTGAAGCAGGTTGTGCCCCTGCAGCCCATGGAGTACCATGGTGGAGCAGGGCTCCACGCTGCAGCCCGTGGAGGAGACCACAGTGGAGCAGGTGGGCCTGCACCGACGGAGGCTGCAGCCTGTGGAAGACCCCTGCCAGAGCAGATTCCGGACCAGACCTGAAGGCCGTGGAGAGGAGCCCACGCAGGAGCAGGTGACCTGGCAGGAGCTGCTGCCCGTGGGGGACCCAGGTTGGAGCAGTTTGCTCCCGAGGGATGGACCCTGTGGTACAGACCCATATCTGGAGCAGTTCTTGGAGAGCTGCTGCCTGTGGGCAGCCCACGCTGGATCAGTTCGGCAAGGACTGCATCCCGTGGGAGGGACCCCACAGCACAGGGGACGAGAGTGACCAAGAGGGAGCGGCGGCGAAGAAGCGCTATAGACTGACCATAACCCCCGTTACCCCATTCCCCTGCACCGCTTAGGGGGAGGAGGTGGAAGAGGGTGGATGGGGGGGGGGAGGTGCTTTTGGTTTCTTTCCTTTGTTTCTCACTTCTCTAGCTTGTTAATAATAGGCAATAAATCTTACTATCTCCCTATGCTGAGTCTGTTTTGCCCGTCACGGTAATTACTGCGCGATCTCTCTGTCCTTATCCCAACCCTTGAGCCCCTTTCATTGTATTTTCTCCCCATTCCTCTTTGAGAAGGGGGAGTGAGAGAGCGGTTGTGGTGGAGCTCGGCTGCCCACCTGAGTAAAACCACCACAGCTGCCTTCACCTGAACATAGATATACTGGTACATCCTGTTACACTTAAAGCACAGTGTGTCACCACTGAGACTTCAGGGGGCTCCAAGTTCATCTCTCAAGCTGTATCTGTACAAGCTGTTCCATTTTTTTTTTGCCATCTATGATAACAGGTTTTGAAGGACAATTTTCAGGAGTGCATAATGCCTGCCTTTCCTCCCCTGGATAGTGACCTTTATTTATAATGTATTTCTTTCATACTGTTGATATTTAATTACAAATCTGAATCCCTTGTGGGTGTCATACTATAGAGCAAAAATTTAGTTACTCGTGTTGACAGTATTAAGAAATAGCTAGATTGGAAATTCAGTCAAGGGACTTAAGCTCCTTTTTCTCTGTTATTCTTCTTTCCTTTCTGTGAGAATTATAACCTTGACCTTTATTTTCCAAATATTTTTTTTTGGGGGGGGGGGGAGAAGAGATTGAGGAGAGGGATTCAACTAATGCTTTCTCATTTTTCATTATTAGTGCTTCATACTGGTATTCTTGTGGCTAGTCTTCTGATCAGTGTTAAGATGGAAAGGGGCTGGTTTGACTTCATACACGGGTGTGGTGGCTTTAAATTTCCTGGATCTCAATGTTACATTATGTGGTCCTCAACTCCTGTGTAGACCTGAGTGATATTTTACAGTCACTCATGGCAGGCAGGATCCCCAGATCCACTGAGCAGTGTGAAATACCAGCTGTTACCTTGCTACAAGTGTGGGTCTTTGATGGGGAGAAGAAGAGGATGGAGATGGTTTGTTGTGCTGGCTTTCTTGTTTGTTTGTTCTAACCTGAGTACTGGATTATTTGATCTCTTAGGAGTTAAGTATGGCTATAAAGTTTTTTTAAGATTCGAGTAGTCGTTTTGAATAAGTTTTAAAAAAAAAAAGTTAAACATGACTAAACCATTACTTACAATTAAGCAAATACTTACGCAAAGATTTTAAGGCTCTTTATTTGCACACCTTATTTTATGGCACCGTTTACACTTATGTCTAAAGAACCAAGTAAGGAGAGGGGGACAGAATAGTGGTACAAATAAATGCGTGTGCTTCAACATCATTTATAAAAGTTAAAATATCATAATCTTGTTTAACATCCTGCTAGACACTTCTCCTTGACACAAGCTTCTCTCTGTGTTTTCTTTTGCTTTCTTGATTTATTTTTCCCCCCACATATCTGCATTTATCTAGAAGTCTGAACATGATACACGTTTTCATCTGTATTGAAGTCAAATGCTCTATTTTGCCTAATACATGCCAATAGCATCACAGAAAATCAGTGCATAAACTGTGTGGGGTAGGTAAACAATGGTATGTGCTTGGGAATAAAATACTGTACACACAAGCCTGTTCTTAAGAGCTGGCTAAACCATGGAAGTGGGAAATTCCTGTTACTTCTCAGAAATTCAAGAACCAATTCTGCAGCAAAGCCAGAAATTTTCTTTTGTCAGTGTGTCAGGAGTTGCTCTGAACATATTTACTACCCTATTTTGTGGTTCATCATCCATAGTTTAAATTGTTGCACAGTTTAAATTGTTGTATCATTGGTCCTTCCATTTTTCTTATTACATAGGTTAATAAATAAAAAGTATACAAACAGGGAGGGATTACTTCCCCCAGTCTTTAAAGACATTTCCTCTCTCAGGTTCACAAAGGTTCTTGTTATTTCTGTTATGTACTGTTTCCAAATGGATCATGCTACAGTTGTCTGAGTAATGTGGGCACTGTATATACTGTTTATATGCAATATGTTGAATGATAATAAAGAAGCTTTAGGTTCCTGAAGTAATTTCTGTTAATAGTTTGAATTTTTATAATTACAGATAATGTGCTAACTGTATGTGCAAAGATTGACCTTGATTGAACTTTCTTCCCTAAACTAACAAAACTAGCTTTTCCTCTTAATGAAAGTTGCTATGCAAAATGAGAGATCAAAAGCATTAAAAGGCACATGACATTTTCTGCAGAGAGGCCTATTTCACAATTAATTCACTATTAATACAAATAAGCTGTTTTCTCTTTTTTTTTTTTCCTGTAAACCATCTAAGCATAGACTTAGAAACAATGCAATTTATACAGTCAAGGTAAAAAAGAGAAAAACAGGTATTTATTGTGGAGTTCCAGTAAGCCTCCTTGCTTAGACAGGCTATCTCTCACTGCCCTAAGTAAATGTGACATGGGAGGATGGCTGGAAATCATAGAAGGGCAGATCTTTTTTGTGACTTTTAAAATAACAGTTTAAGCCTTATTTATTTATTTATTTTTAACACTGGCACAAGTTAGTTTGCTGGTTTACTGAGTAAAAAATAAGAAACCTCTAAACCTCTCCCTGATCTCCTTCCTCTACTGTCTTGCATGGTGAAGGGATTAGTAGCTTTGGCATAAAACAGCTGGACAAACTGGAGTGAGATTTCTTAAGGTTTGAGGAACGGTTCATTATGAATACTAATGAAACAGATCAAATTCCTATTGAATTCATGGGCTTTTCCTTTGACTTCATTAGGATTTACCTTGAATACTAGGTAAGAAGGATGTTTCAACCATCACAGCGATGTTTTGAAGTTTCGTGAATGAGCTTTCTCATTCAAATTTTCTAAGACTCTCACCAACACTTACCAAGTGTCTGTATGCCTGTTTACAGGACTTAGGCTTCTAGTCTAAGTGTGGATATTATATATGCATAGTTGACAGTTGAAATAGTTGGCATCTCAGAAGCTTTTAAGGAAGATGCTATTGGAATAGCATTCACTATCTCTTAAAAAAAAAAGGAAAAAGAAAGAAAAGAGAACATCAAAAGAAAACATTGGTCTGACCATGAAAATGATTTTTCCTAACAATTTCATGGAGCACATAGCAGGTGTGTGCTGCAAAGTGTGTTTGGGGGAAGGGGAGGTTGTTTTGGTATTATAAGGAAACACCTGTAGATCATGTAGCTCTGTAGGATAGCAGGCAACAACAGGACATAGTGTCTAATGGGTAAAAATTCTGACTCTTTTTCACTTGTATAGAGTTTTCTCATCCCACATGTCTAGTGATATCTCACGGCAGGATATCTCTCATGAAAACTTGCCTATCTGGCAGGTGATTCACAGATAGCTATAAGTGTATGTGATTTGAAAACAGCAGGCAAACTTCCCCTACAACAACTTGCCAAACAAATTTGTTGAGAATAAACTGCTATTAGAATTGTTTAGAAATGCTGAAAATTTATTAAAGATTTCTTGATGTTGTTTTTAAGCCATGATTATTAATAATGCATTTTTAAAAGAATATACAGAACTTCACATACAATCTAGGTAAGATGCTCAGTAAAAGATAAAATGAGAAATATCACAGAATCACAGAACTGAAGGGGTTGGAAGGGACCCCGAAGGATCATTGGGTCCAACCCCCCTGCCAAAGCAGGTTCCTTAGAGCATGCTGCCCAGGTAGGCGTCCAGAAGGGCCTTGAATATCTCCAGAGAAGGAGACTCCACAACCTCCCTGGGAAGCCTGTTCCAGTGCTCCGTCACCCTCACCGTGAAGAAGTTCTTTCACATGTTGGTGCGGAACTTTCTGTGCTCTGTCTTGTGGCCATTACCACTTATCCTGTCTCCACAAACCACTGAGAAGAGGTTGGCCTAATCCCTCTGTCTCCCACACTTCAGGTATTTATACACATTGATGAGATCCCCTCTCAGTCTTCTTTTCTCCAGGCTGAACAGACCCAGGTCTCTCAGGCTTTCTTCATAGGGAGGATGCTCCGGGCCCCGTATCATCTTTGTGGCCCTCCGCTGGACTCCTTCCAGGAGATCCCTGTCTTTTTTGTTCCGGGGAGCCCAGAACTGGACACCGTACTCCAGGTGAGGCCTGACCAGGGCAGAGTGGAGGGGGAGGATCACCTCCCTTGTCCTGCTGGCCACACTCCTTTTAATGCACGCCAGGATCTCATTGGCCCTCTTGGCCACCAGGGCACACTGCTGGCTCGTGGTCAACCTGTCGTCCACCAGGACCCCTAGGTCCTTCTCCTCAGAGCTCCTCTCCAGCAGGTCGTCCCCCAGCCTGTACAGATACGTGTGGTTGTTCCTTCCCAGGTGCAGGACTCTACACTTGCTCTTGTTAAACCTCATTTGGTTTCTTCCTGCCCATCTCTCCAGCTGGTCCAGGTCTCGCTGAATGGCAGCACAGCCTTCTGGCGTGTCAGCCACTCCTCCCAGCTCTGTGTCATTGGCGTACTTGCTGAGGGCAGACACTATTCCCTCATCAAGGTCGTCGATGAAGAGTTGAACAAGACCAGACCCAGCACCGACCCCTGGGGAACACCACTAGCCACAGGTCTCCAGCCGGAGAAATATGTACGCATTCTTATAATTCTGGTGCTTTGGATAGAACCCAACTGAATGTAATACTAGTGGAAATTATTTTTTCTTTGTTGCCAGGTGGAAAATAATTGTCTTGAATTCAGATTAAGTTTTTTATCCTGAGACAAAAGTAGTTTAAATGTGGAACTATGTATGTCTGGTTTGTGATGCTAATGCAGGCCTGTCTTTGAGTCTACATTTAAATCTAGCTAATTGCTGCAAGGTCAAAGCAACACCTTGCACATAGCAAGATCTAGTTATATTTTGCTGTAAATGGAAAAAGAAATGTCTACCTATCTGATGAAAATCACAAAGACAGCAAATAAGTAGCTTAAAACAGATTAAAGCTGCTGGATGAAATGCTGGAAAAATGGGATTATAATAAAAATGACAACAGCATCTTATGTTAAATGGAAGTAACAATAGATCATTAATGCTTTTTTCTTTTTTTATAACAAAAATAACGGCACAAATCAAAGCATTTAACTACATAATTCAGTTTATAGATTAGTTTTTTTTTGTGTTTCTTTTTTTTCCTGTCAATAACATCCAACATGTGAATAGATTACCTGTTTTCCATTTAATATATTCTGATGTATTTGTAGCGGAGGGAAGAATAAAGAAACACGTGAGTCATTCGTGCTTTAAAGGTTTTGAGTATGATGCAGGTATAGCATCATGTGCATTTTAATGACTTGGATAGTAGTTGAAAGTGTCAAACCTTACAAACCTAGGAACAACAAAATGTCTCCACAGTCATAGAACTCAGTCTCCAGTTCTGGTTGAGAATTTTAAGCGCTGGCTGAAGGAACATACAATTTGAATGGCAAATGAATTTTTTGTTTTGTTTAAAACAAAAGACGAGATCATAAGTAAGCTGGCTGTAGAGAAAAGCCATGTTGTAATGAAACTGAACACAAATGATTGAAGAGGGTGGATAAAGAAAGGTTACAGCAGAAGAGGGGAGTGGGTCGAATGCATTGGGTTATGTGAGACCTTGAGGAAAGAGATCAGAGAGGACATTAAAAAATAGTGTCAACGTCATATGGGGTACTCTTAAATGAGAGAACTGCAGGAGGATAAGAAGCTTTTGATATAGCGGTACCAACAGATGTTCTTTGTAGAAAACAATGATTGCATGGTGTGCAAAGAGAGATGGAAATGGAGCCCTACTGAGTGCTGAAGAATTTCACCAGTGACTTTATGCATATAGTGCCAGAGGTAGAGTGTGAGCATCATAAGCGTTGCATTAGAAATGGGAGTTGAGGAGTAGCTTCATTTTCTCCTCTTGTTGTTCTTCTGGACACTGCAAAGGATATTATAAGAAATCCCGTTAAGTCAGTTCATACCACAAAAGCTGGAAACGAATGCCTCAAAATAACAAAGTACTGGAAAACCATCATTCCTCAGCCCACGTCACAATTTGTTTGATATGGTAAGATAAGTAGGTCACTTTGAAAGAGGTGTAGTACTTGTTTCGTAAGCAAAGTAAGTTTCACAAGAAACCTAGTTCTTGTGTATGCCAGCTTCATAGTTTCTTCATGGACACTTTCAAAGCAAAGAAGAGAAATATAACTTAATGTGGTGAATTGTGGCTCTGAAGCTTATTATAAAAGTCTTCCTGTAGATATCCTCTACTACACTAGAAAGCAGTAACCGCTTGCTTGGTCTCTAGCACTTATGACTTGGTGCAGCCAGACAAGTCGTCTACAACATGATTACAGTTGCAAGGGGAAAAATAATCAATGGCTAAGCTCTTAAGAAAATAAATAAATAAAACAATTTGTTTCAAAGGTAGCTACCATGTTGTACCCAGGTATCAGAATACCATTTGGCATGCAGCATTTTTACTGGCTTTTTCAAGCTTTCTTTATAAGTGTAGTATGATAGAGAAGCTATGAAAATGGCTCTGATAATCGGAAGTAAGTTGGGTGTTTTGCATATTCAAAAGTTTCTTGAGATAATTTTTTCTGTGCTTGATTGCCACCAACGTATTTATAACAGTTCTCAGTTTCTGGAACTGATGCTCTATCTTCTGGTCTTTTCCTTGATGGAAAAAAAAAAAAAAGTTTGTATGTTTTCAGTTCTTTTTTTTGGCATTTCAGGTTCATGTATGAGAAAGGAAGATATTTCCTTTGTAGTTAATCATTAACATGAATTAAAAATGAAATGTATACTATAAGACTACACACTGGAGTCTGTGAGGAAACTTCTTTAAACATGAAGAGCTTATTGTGACAGCATGTGGAAGTGGCCTTCAGTCAAGTAAAGAGTCTTCAGCTCCTAGTGGGGACGGCTCCCTTCATATTGCCTAGAAGGTGATAGCTGGCTGATGTTGGTAGGTGGTGATTTAACTCTGTCTTCACTTGCTTTAAAACAAGTTGATCAAGAAAAGTGTTTTTTAATACTGGTTTTAATAATGCTATGCCCAGTGCACAAAGCTAAGTAATCACACAGTTAATCATGTGCTGGCAGAGGACAACTCCGTTATATTTCACTATTGATCATTAAATGATTCTCAGTGCTCACTGCCTTCCAGTAAAGTATCCGATAGCCTGGCTGATACTTGCCACGTGGGGTTCATGCTCTATTCTATCTCTCCCAGTTGAGAACAGCATTTAGTTTGTCTGTCTTGCCATAGGTATAAAGCATCTTTCCATCCAGCTATCTCAATATTTTACACAGGCTATAATATTGTTCACCTGTTGTGGAGAGTGGTATGGGGGAGGCGGTGAGGTCATGTGAATCTTCTAATTTGGCAATTAGTAACTCAGTGGCAATTTTGAGGAGAAAACAGTTAATTCATTTGCAGTCTTGTCCTGTAGCCACTGACAGTGACGTTCCTATATCCACGTGACTTTGGCTGCCCGTGTAAAGAGATTTTCTGAAACCCACTGTTTTAGCACTAATAGCAGCTGTAGAAGAAACCTTTTCCGGATGTGCAATTGCTATGTAACAGGGAAGCCAGAGGATGTCCTCTGTTGGTGCTTTCAAGGCTGCTAGTGTTGTTGCAGTGGCATATAGAGACCTGAAAGTTTCTGAAATGCACAAGGTCACTGCATGAAAGATGATGATTACCATTCACAAGTCATCTGGCTGAGCTAAAGTGTGATCACAACAATTACAGTAAAAACACATGGAAGAGACACAGATTTGTGTGCTGAATACTTTCATACTATACAAGCTATGAAGTATCTGTTCCATTAAGGTAAAAAAAGCTTAAATGAAACAGAAAAAATCATAGCTGAAAGATAGTTCTGTTTCCAAGTTGTCTTAAAGGCATGTAAATGGAAGTATTTCATTTCTTCAAGTGTGTTCTAGATGATGTTCATAGCAAGTGAATAGGGGAAAAGCCTCAGTTATGTATTGAAGTTAAAAACCTGATGGAGTCAAAAATTCTGTTTCACAGAGGGAGAGACTGAGATTTTTGGTGAGGCATATGTGTCTAGGTTTATTTACCAACTGCAAAGAATGAAAGGCTGAAACTTCATCGTTTGGACAGTAGTATTTCTTTTATTTCTTTTTGAAGCTGTTTTATTGCTGATTTCTGGACATTCTAGGGTGACAACAAATGAAAGGAGTTTAGGAATAGTGCACTTTTATTTTGTAGTCCTCTACATGGAGGTCTATTTTTTGTGGGTGTTCATTTTTCATTTTTTTTTATTATTAACGCATTGGTTCCCTGAACTAATTTTTATTCTGAATTTAGGGCATTGCTAGTTTGTACTATACCAGTGAACGCATCTAGTAGTAGTCAAACTAATCCATTTCTCTTGGAGAGGAACGCACCACTTTTTTATTTTTTATTTTTTTGCTACTGAAGGTTTGGGAAGGGGTAAGGGAGAAGTGGTAACCAACATAAGAATACTGAATATTAACAAAATTCTTCTCTAAATGCTAATTAAATGCATAATTCAAGAAGAGCATTTGGACTTCTTTGACTAATTCTACCAGTTAGAAGCAATTTAGAGAAAGTGTTAATTTTGTAACTCAGCCTACAGAGCCTGTAACTCAGAGCTAATCTGTATGGAGCTCCTGTGCTCATGAAAAAGAAATGAGCAGAAGCTACTAGTGTACAGCATGCTTAAATGGAAGGAGAGGTATGATAAAGGCTGTCACCCTTTCAAACTTGTTTATAATAGAATCCCTTTTATTATTACTTCTCCAAGTAGCTTTACTTGTGATGTTTATTCATTTTTTTCATTACTTTGACTTTTGTTTATAATAAAATTCTTTTTGAAATTGCAAATACAACTCTTGTAGACAAGAGGAAGGTTGCTCTTAAATTTATTCAATTATTAGGTATTTGTGCATAAATTCACTACCCGTATAACATAGTCCAAAACATCTGGACGTACAGAAGTCCCCATTGTATCTTCTAGTATAGGTACATAACTCAGTATGGAATTGGCTCCTTCTTGTTCATATAGGGTTCTATCTGTCTCTGGTAAGGCAAATTTTCATGTGAAGTTTTTATTGTTCACTGCTTTCAAGTAGATTTGAAGTACTATACTGCAACTGCAAGCTTAAAATATATTCCTGCGGAATATATTTTAGTGCCTTGGAATAGATACTGCAAAAGAAAAATAGTTGTGTAAGCAAAGGAATCTGATTATCAAAAATTGGGTATGAATTAGATTCATACTCACGGTAATGATTTGCTCAGTTCCAAATAAGCTAGGCTTATTTTCTCAGACTTACTTGTACTATTTGCTTAGAAAATAATCAAGTTCCATGTTACAGACAGTTCAGCTAAATTGTTTATACTCATTTAAATTTTATGTGTCAGGCCGCATGTCATAAAACAAAATAAAATTTAACATAAGTGACAACACCACATGGTGCTTAAAATTTAAAACATAATGCATTCATTTTAGTATCTGATACTTAGAATCAATTCTGAAACTGCAGTAATTTGGAAATGCAGAAGTAAAGGAGGGAGGGAGATGACTATGAAATGTGTCTTGTGTGTTGGCTTAGTTCTCTTCCAATAGTTATAGTCTCTTATCATTACAAGAAGTTAGAATAACATCATATAATTACTGCAAGTTACTGTTTCCCTATTCATGTCATATGATGGTATCATTAATGTCATTAAGTTTTTTTTTTTAAAAAAAAAAAAAAAGTAAAATGTATTCATTTGGCTTTTGCCAGATCTATATTCTGAATCCACACCATGTAACTTGTCTGTGTGAAGTTTGCAAATAATCCAGATGTTAGGGAAATACAACTGGGTATAGGATTGTAGTGGAGATGCAGGGACCGTAGGACAGTAGCCTTGTCTTCCAAATGTGATTAAAAAGTATACATAATGACTAATTATGAGCAGTACTGCAACCTTACTGAGGCTATTTTACTGTAGAAGGAAGCGGGGAAACCGGATGTGTTGAGCTGAATTACACACACTTGAGGAACAAGTGTAAAAAGGGCAATGAAGAAGAGACCTAGGATTCCTCTTGTGGAAACTATTGAGGCAATTAATTAGTGAGGCTGTGTTTATCTTGTCATCAAATATGTGATGTGTTTGGCAGCCCAAATATATATTAGAGGCCTAGATGATGTTCATATTCTAGACATCCATATGCTGATAGAATTTCCCTGATGGATATGTCTCTAGGCTTTTTCTATATGCCTCATTTACTTTAATTACTCTTTTAATGTCACCAACCCATAGCTAAGACAAAGTATCTTTTTATATCTGTTAATGCAGAAAATACATGGGATTTTTGGCATAGGACTGAATGTAAGGAAATGGACAAGCTTTAAGATACAAAAGGATGCGAAGTAAAATATTTTTAAAGAAATCAAGAAAAAGATAATCAGTGATCATTTAAGAGAATAAGAACTCTCAAATCTTTGCAAAAAGAGGATAATAAGAGAAATCCAAGCAGTGGGATAACAAAATTCTGAGGCTGGAGGTCTATCTCTTTCACCATAGTGAGTGTTTTTTTTTTTTTTTTTTTTAATATTCTGATGGACTTTCAATGGCTTCCAGTCTGAAGGATTTCAGACAGTGCTTCTTAAACCCTAACTCCTATTCTAAAGTGATTTCTTCACTAGTTTTATGGTATGGTTTCATATCAACAGGGTCATTCACTACTGTTCTGTTTAGGTAACAATATCTTAAAAACTGACAAAACTTCATTTTCGAGATGACCGGTAGTTCTTGATCTCCTTATAATAACTTTTTGATGTAGAGCACTGTAGTTCTGCATTTTTTATGTGGATAACAATGAAATTTACAACATCAAAAAAATAATTTACTTAGTGAATTTAATTATTTTACTGTATTTTCCACTACAGTAAATGAATACTTGTTAGCCATGTAGGTTTCCTGAAGTGTACCAGCTTTCCTACCAATATCATTAATCCAGGCTAAAATTCTTTATTATCACTAGTAAACAGCTGCTGCTTACCTTCTCTGGCATTTGTGATCACTTAGTTACTTAATGCATCAAACTTACTGCATCACTTAATTCCAATTAAGAGTGTTCTTTTTATATTGGCATGGACCACTTAAGTTTTCATTAACTCTTATTTTGTCATCCTTTCAGAAGAACCCTGTACCCAGAAGTCTCTGTCTCCATGTCTCTTTGTAAAATGATCATTTGGCATAGCTTTAACCATAAAGGTTAAGCACAAACAGTGCTCAGAGTTGGACATTTTACTCCAACAGGAAGCAAAAAGTTATTATCTTAAATCCTGCCTAAAAGCAATTGTGTGATAGAAATTGAATGAAATACAATTATGGAGTTTAGGCATGTTTTAAGGAATATCTAATCAGAATTGTTCCCAAGAAGCTGTTGGTTATCAGTGGTTATCAAAGGTAATTCTAAGTATGGCATCCACCCAAAAAGGCTTTCAGCACTAAAAGGGATATAGTAGACTCTTTGCACCAAGCATTGTTTTAGACCTTTCGAGGACATAGTGCTTTGTGCTGGCCACTTACACTTTTTTTTTTTTTTAATCTTTAAAAAAAGCTACAATTATTAAACCAATAGAAGTCTGAACACATTTTCAGGGAAAAGACTGAAGGATCTGCATTGTTTAATGTAGTAAACAGAAGATTGCAAGAGGAATGTGAGGATTCTTTAAAAACAAACAAACAAAAAAAACAACAGATGAATGTAGTTTGGTAATGTGTGGTTGGACTACACACTACATGAGGTGTTAATTGCCAGGGAAAAAAGCCTATAGTACTGATTTTAAACATGAGCATTAACTCCTCTTATGTTGGATGAATATGTTGTTCAAATGCTCAAGGTGAAGAGTAAATTTTCTCCCATGTTAGTTTGACAGGGACTGTTATTCCAGGCATCTTACAGAAGCTTTTACCTAAGATAACTTGGCCACTCGAAACACTTATGAAGCTGGTGGACTACTTGATCTTGGGTGATCACCAACCACATGAAATTTAACAGGGGCAAATGCCGGGTCCTGCACCTGGGATGGGGCAACCCTGGCTATACGTACAGACTGGGCAATGAGACGCTGGAGAGCAGCCCTGCAGAGAGGGATCTGGGGGTTGTGGTTGACAGCAAGTTGAATATGAGCCAGCAGTGTGCCCTGGCAGCCAGGAGGGCCAACCGTATCCTGGGGTGCATCAATCACGAAATTGCTAGTCGGTCGAGCAGTGTGCAGTTCTGTGTGCAGTTTTGGGCACCACAGTACAAAAAGGATGTGAAACTGTTGGAGAGTGTCCAGAGGAGAGCAACGAAGATGATGAAGGGCCTGAAGGGGAAGACATGAGGAGCGGCTGAGGTCACTGGGCCTGTTCAGCCTGGAGGAGGCTGAGGGGAGACCTCATCACAGTCTACAATTTCTTCACAAGGGGGAGTGCAGAGGCAGGCTCTGGCCTATATTCCGTAATCACCAGTGATAGGACCCGTGGGAATGGGGTTAAGCTGAGGTAGGGGAGGTTTAGGCTGGACATCAGGAAGAGGTTCTTCACCGAGAGGGTGGTCGCACACTGGAACAGGCTCCCCAGGGAAGCAGTCACTGCACCAAGCCTGTCTGAATTTAAGAAGCGATTGGGCTGTGCACTTAGTCACATGGTCTGAACTTTTGGGTAGACCTGTGTGGTGCCAGGAGTTGGACTTGATGATCCTTATGGGTCCCTTCCAGCTCAGGATATTCTATGATTCTGTGATTTCTTCTGCTATCATCTAGTATCACGTTGCATTTTTGAGTCTTCTGCAGCTCTCAGCCAGAGGTTTGCAGCTTGTTCTAACGTACTCAGCTGCTTGGCAGGGTGTGCAGGTGGGTTTGGAGAATGGAGGGAGTACAGCAGGAAGAACACAAAGTCCCTTTCATGTGTGCAACAAAGAACAGGTTTGCCAGTTGTATTGCGTTACAGTCAGTCTCATGTTCCTAATCAGGTTTATATTTTTGACAAAGCACAAGCAAAGAATAACAAAGAAAGTGTAATCAAATTACATAATGTCAAATGTGAACGTAGCAAACCAATGGCAGAATGAAGTTTTAACTTGTTAAAGTAAAAATGCGATTTGAGGAAATTGGTGAAAGCGTCCCTTGGCTTTTTCAGTTCAAAGCCCTCTAAATTTACACTCATTTTTTTTCAGTGTTTTTCTGATAATTGAACAACTTGTATTTTCAAATGTGTGTGCACTGTGTTTATCTTGGAACAGATATTTTAGTATCTAAGTATTTCTCTATTTTTCTTTACCTTGACTACCAGTGTTTAATTTGATGGAGGGGGAGGGGAGATTAAGAAACCATTTAACATATACCAGGAAAAGGAAATGTATGTTATTCTTATCATTAGTAAGCACATGTTTATTGTGGTATCATGATATATAATCAATTCTGCAAATAAGCTATAAGTCAGTCATTGGAACCTTTATTTGCCTGTTTTTTGTTGTTGTTGTTGTTGTTTTTTTAAACATGGTCTATGGAAAGTCACAAGAAGGTTCAAGTGTAGTTAATATAACAAGCTTTTTTTACTAACTATACTCAGAGCAGCTTTAGTACTGCAGCCACCTGAAGTCAGAGCTGGCACACAACCGTTGGCATGGGATACACATGGCTTCTGTAGAAAATGAATGGAGCTGCACCTGGGGCACAACCCCCAAGCAGCACTACAGGCTGGGAGATGAGTGGATGAGTGGTTAGAAAGCTGCCTGGCAGAGAAGGACCTGGGAGTATTGGTTGATATTCGGCTGAATATGAGCCAGCAGTGTGCTCAGGTGGCCAAGAAGGCCAACAGCAACCTGGCTTGCATAAGAAACAGTGTGGCCAGCAGGGCTAGGGAAGTGATTGTCCCCCTGTACTCAGCTCTGGTGAGGCCGCACCTCGAGTACTGTGTTCAGTTTTGGGCCCCTCACTACAAGAAGGACATTGAGGTGCTCGAGCGAGTCCAGAGAAGGGCAACGAGG
This sequence comes from Stictonetta naevosa, assembly GCA_011074415.1. Taxonomy (NCBI): domain Eukaryota; kingdom Metazoa; phylum Chordata; class Aves; order Anseriformes; family Anatidae; genus Stictonetta; species Stictonetta naevosa. The sequence continues at coordinate 3,090,435 of CM021709.1, forward strand.
CTGGTGAGGGGTCTGGAGAACAAGTCTTACGAGGAGCGGCTGAGGGAGCTGGGATTGTTCAGTCTGGAGAGGAGGAGGCTCAGGGGTGACCTTATCGCACTCCACATGTACCTTAAAGGAGGCTGTAGTGAGGTGGGGGTTGGTCTATTCTCCCACATGTCAGGACGAGGGGGAATGGGCTAAAGTTGCACCAGGGGAGGTTTAGGTTGGATATCAGGAAGAACTTCTTTACCGAAAGGGTTGTTAGCCACTGGAATAGGCTGCCCAGGGAAGTGGTAGAGTCACCATCCTTGGAGGTCTTTAAAAGACGTTTAGATGTAGAGCTTAGGGATATGGTTTAGTGGAGGGCTTGTTAGTGTTGGGTCAGAGGTTGGACTCGGGGATCTTGGAGGTCTCTTCCAACCTAGATGATTCAGCGATTCTTTGATTCTGTGAGTGCAGCACCAAAGGGAGTCTTTAGTAGTCCTTGTTCTCAAAAGATACCATTTATAAATACTGGACTTTGAGGTTTTCCAAACTGAGAAGTTTCTAGAGGATTATGTAAAACCATTGTATTTCTGAGCAAGGATTTTGTTATTTTTGTTAGAGAGGCTTAAAAATACTTGTTCATTGTGATGATTTCTTTTGTGTTGATTAAGCGATATTTGAATTTGTTAGTATGTCTTTAGCACTAGTTATGATCGAATAGAAGGCTTAAAGGTATCTTGTGATTCACTTGGTCCAAATAGCTTAATTCCAGTGTGCAAAGCATGGGATTGATTTGGTTTATAATACAGTGTTTAATGAATACTAGCTTTGGAAAAATGAATTGCATTGTAACAAGTAGCTGCCAATGTGCGATTTAAAAAGCTGGGCACATACAGCTATTTTTCTTGGAATGCTCATCTGATTTTTTTTTAAACTAGTTGTCATCTCCTGTATTCATACACCTGTGTCTGCTTTTTGGTTGAAATTTGTTACTCCTGCACAAGAGCATAAACTCTGTGCACCATGCAGTTCCTAAATGTTATCTTGTCTTGGTACCAGTGTCTTCAGGAGATCCTGCATCTTTTTCTGTAAGTGGTAACTAAGCTGTTAGCATTGAACAGTGTAAGTGTTCCTCTCTTGACAGACAGTAGTCACTTGATAACTTCATAGAGTTTGCAATAAGATTAGCCCTATTTTCAAGGTTTGTAACTGAATAATAAACAAGCATATGTGATTTCTTAGAGGTGTTTATCAGCACATATTTTTTGAATGAGTGATTCATTTCTGAGGTTTAATGTCAGTGTCAATTTTAGTGTGTTTGGGCACACTTTATAACTATTCTTTATAATATCTAAAATCAAGTTTCAAAGATCTTAAAGTAGTTTCCTAACGTGCCAAGTAAACAGTTTGTGAGACAACTTGTTTTGTTTTGGTGAGGTTGTGGTGAGAATATGGGGTGAGATTGGCCGGGGTGATTTTTATGCATTGCTTGAGTTGTTGGATGATATTATGTTGCAAGGCTTGAAGTATGTCCAGTTTTTAATATCAGTTTGTGGAAGAGTTTATAATCATTAATAACCAAGTCCTGATTAATTTTTTCAACAAACCTGTGTTAGAGAAATCACAGGAAGAAAGCATTGTCGTCCTATATCAGCCTGGGCTTTTCTGACACAGATGAAACTCTGGAAGCATCTGTAGAATGTCTCATATAAGTTAGATAAGGCTATGTAGGATGTCTGATATAGGGATGGAGCAGGTACAAGATGTCTGATATAGGGATGGAGCAGGTACAAGATGTGCTTAACCACATTGCCTTGTGCAAACTGCTGAAAATCTCTTTACTTAGCTAGACCAACTGTAAAATCCAGCTAATAAAGTGTAACCACCCTTGTAAAGGTCTACATGTATTAAAAAAAAAAAAAAAAGTGCTATGTAACTGAAAAGGGAACACAGCTTTTTCTTCACTTGAGGGGAAAGTAGGAAAGGTACTTTTTTTTTTTTTTTTTTTTTTACTTTTTCTTTTTTATCAATTGGTTTTGGTTATTTGTTCTGTTATTGGTGGTTTGTTTGAGGAAATTCTATGATCCAGGGAGTAGCTATTGAGTATAAAGTTTTTAAAGGGTTTTCATTTTGAGTCTGATGCTTGGTAGTGTTTTGTACTGGGAGGAGAACTGTCCTGCCTGCATACCTTGATGTTTTGAGTGATGAACCTGTGTGTATTTTTTGGTTATGACTAAATACAATACCAACTCCAGAACTATGCTTGTGAGTTTGGACAGTTCTAGATTTCTGAAGTTGTCTTTATTTAGATACAAAAGAGAATTTGAAATAAAGACTACTTTTAAACCTGGAAAGCCTCACTTTTTCAGAAAGCATTGTTTAAAAGTAAGGTCATGTTTTTGCCAGACAGTAAGGACGCTTCCTCACCTGTCATATCTTGCACCAAATCTGAGCACTTAAAATAAGGAAATGGGTAATCAGCATCTCCCTAAATGGTATGCTAGGCTCATAGTAATTTATTCTTATTTAACAGCATTTATTGTATATTCATCATACCCAGTAAAATTACCCAAAATAATGCTTTTAATTTGGGGTCAGTTTTAATGTCATTCATTATGGTAAATGATTTGTTGTTTAGAATGAAAAACTACAAATTCCCCAAATAGATAATCTAGACAAACATCAGATACTTCGTATCTGTTTATAGTCTTCCACTTGCTCTACTACAATAAGCACCTTATCCACGTGCAACAGGGCCCCATCTTCAGCTCTCAGCATGTTGCTTGAAGAAAATGTTGCTTGAAGAAAACAGTGAATACTATATCTTAATAAGATTGTCATCTCATTTATTACTTTTTACATATTTGTAGTAAAATTATATGTAAGACCAATGGAAATAGCAGGTATAATACTGGTAAGCTTTGAAGAATGTTTTAAGATATGTTTGTTATTTGTAATAATGGAAGATAGGAATTTTCTGTTACTGAGTTCCAATTTATGAATTTTAGTCTAGATCTTTGCCTCCTTTCCTCCAAGCATACTGGGCTTGCATGAAGAAAGGGCGTGTGCGGAAATTTCACCAACTAAAAGCCCAATAGGGAAAAATACTATTGCCCTATTTTGTAATAGAAAACCCAGTTCATGTTAAGTATACCTGGTTATTCATATATTGATTTACAGGAAAATTAGTTTTCCATTACACTGAATATCAGCAAAACAGTAATCATACCAGTGAATTCAGTAGAAGCTCTGTTACTAGAGTGGAACACCACAACATTTTAAAGCTGTGCTTTAAAGCTCTAAGTAGCATATGGCATTCAAAATAATTCTGAAGTAAGTGTGGATTGTCATTGATCAGATAAGAGACTTAGCCAACATTAAAAACCCGGGGGGGGGCTAATGTGGGGAGAATATTCCTATACATCTTCTGTTACAGATGCATAAGATGCATATTGACTAAGAAAACATTACAGAAAATTCTCATTTAATATTTTGATAGCTGCATGTGTGTGTGTATATATATATACACATATATATACATATGTATATGTATATATATACACACATGGCTCAAAGGCCACTTGGATTAAGAAGTCAGGCTGTATTTTATGTTGATTTCTTTGGAAATATAAGGTTATGTTCCCAGTTAGTGTGGCTTTAGTGTATATGGAAAGTCACTGAAAATATATCAACGATACCTCAATCTTCTGTTTGGAGGCATTTAAAGGCAGCTTATATCTATTGAGTGTTATCATTGATCTCTCTTAGAATCAGATTTTAAAAAATTATTTTATTACATGTACTACTTATCAGTTGAAAATGGCTTACATTCTAGAGCTGCATTTCCTTGACTGTGGTCTCAATCAATGTTAGAAGCCACTATATACTATGCACTCCCAAGCAGTTCAGTTTTATCTTCAGAGATAATTTCAAATCACTTGTAGGAAGCTCAGGGAATGCTGATACCATCACAATTAGCTAACAAACAGTGCAAGACCTCAATCCTTGGACATCTGTAGAGTTACTGAAACGGTAGATTAAGCTTGCTTGTTGAATCACAAATAATTTGCATTGCTAAATTATTTGTTTTTATTATACAATAAATTTATATATTGCAATTAAAATTATTACATACAAATTATATGTACTTGTATGTGTTGAGTTCCTATTACTTGGTGAACTGTAGTGCTAGTGAAATGAAAAAAAAAAAAAAATAATCGTTCCCTAGATGGCAACATTATCGATTTGATGCATTATTCAGGAAAGGGACATTGGCATGTCTGTTCGAATAGTTCTGTTATGCGTTGGAGTGTTCCCTCTACTGAATGGTTTTAATGCCTCCGTTTACCTTAGTATCTGTTTGTCAGGGTTTTTGTTCAATTCTTTTTTACTGTCTCAAGCTGCTAGGTAAAGTACAAGCAAACTCTTCCCAGAATGTAAAATGTAGAATTTTTAATCCTTTCATTCCTAGAATAAATGGCAGAACAAAATTTTCTTCCACTGTGGGCAAGTATCCCCCATGCCACCAATAGGTCATGTAATCTATAGATGCTAGGTACTATTAAGTAATTTGTATCCTAAGAGTCACTAATGTTTTCTCCTTCTGAGAACGGAAGGTCTGTTCTCCTTTTTCCACGCCCTTGCTGATTGAGATGCTCGAAGAGGAATGCCCTTCCTCTTGAAGAGGAATGCCTTCAACCTCTCCTGCAGCCTGTCTCAACTCTTTAGGCTAAAAGGAGTTAGTAAATTCCAGGCCTATGCCAGTGTATGCCAACGTGGCTTCACTCTTGTTTTTTTCATCCTTGAAATAGTTTCATTTCCTACTTTTCTTGAAGTAGTAAATACTCCTTATTTTCTGTTTTGTTGTCTTTTCTGCAAAACATAATCCTATATGGATTTTATCACTTGTAAATTACTGGGAGTTTTGTGTTCACGTTTCAGGTGTCTTTGCTGGCCAGAGGAAACATTCATTGAAAATTTTGCACTGTACTTGATGTTTCTATTAAACTTCCATGGCTTGATCTGGAGTTTTCTGTCTTGCCCACTAATTAATAAACAAAATTAATAAAGGAAAATTTGATTGTTTAAATAGCCTAGAGGACTGTGGTCTCTAAAGAGTGGGATTTATATAACAATGTAGCCTCTGTACCTGCGATGTCACACAAGACTTTTTATATCTCATTGTAAATTAAATGTAGGCATCTGATTAGGTAACCGATACTATTAATGACACAGACTACATCTTCACTGGCCATTAATAGAACTGGGAACTCCAGGCTCTGATGTAAACCTGGACTGTACATAGCAGGTCACATGGCGTGAATCAGACAGGATGTTTCATTGGTTGGAAACATTAATTTTATCCCCATCCTCCTCAGTTATGAAGAATCTTTTACTTGTACTACTTCTACAGTGTAAACTGAGGTCTGTGACTTGAAGTTAATACATCTTTAAACAACCCTGTCATTTGAGTGTCATCCTGTGCCTACAGATAGTATTGTGAGGAAAGTGAATGCTAAATGTAATTTTGTAGACAATGTCTGGTAGTTACTGTTTTCCTAATCCTTCCACTCTAATTATGAAATATAATCCTATTTTAATCTTCCATGGCAGTTGTACAGACATATTTCCATGTATAGTTAGTACTCTATCAGTATTTTATCATTATTAAACTGGATTTAGTCTTTTATCTTAAAACAGGTAAAATTAGATATAGAATTACAGACCATACTGGAAACTCATTCTAATTGTTGCTGAAAATGTGTCACCATTTGCCACTTCTTTTCGAAGAGTAGAAATGCATGAAAGTAATTGTTCTGCTTTGTGGAACACGATTGGAGAAAAAGATTGTGCTTCACAGTTATCTTGTGCTATCCATTGCTTTATGCCACAATTTTAAGTCATTGAATAAGATGATTGTAGCTACTACTACCCTCTTTAAAGATAAACCTTTTCACAATAATTTTGCCGTAATACAGTATTGTCAGGAAATGAATATGCTTTACTTTCATGAGAAAACCTCTCTAATTGGAATCACTGGACCTCGACTTACTTGTCACAGCTATATTCAGGGTGAAGGTGCAATTTTTGAGAAGTCTGATTGTGAAAAATTAGATCATGGCTTCTCTGAATAAAAATACAAGATGATACATTTTTATGCAAGATCTTTCTGCTTGAATCTTTTTTTTTCTTTTCCCTGATGTTTGAGAACAATGGGGAATGTGGTGAAAGAGGAACAGGCCTGATGGTATTTCAGCATTGTAACTTCACTTGTTACAATCCAGTAATTAAATAATAATAATAATAATAAGCAACTACTCTTGTTCCTTGTTCTGTTAGAGTTAATCAAAATCTACATCTTAAACTTGGAAACAGGTGGGGGAATTGCAGCTAAAGCCGTTGAGCTTAATTAGAATTAGTCATGCATTCTGATTGTTCAGATATTGGATGAGAGACCTGCAAGGCAAGTGCTTTTCCTAAGCTCCTGAAGTCTGGATAATAAATAGAAACAACTCATCTTCTAGTGATTAGTAGACGTGTATAGAGAGAATTCATAACAGAAAAACAACACAATCCTCATCTATTAATACTTTATCTTACACTGCAGCATAACAAAGCCATAGCTGAGGCACTGTCTTCTGTATTTCATGTTGTTATTTAGAAATACCGGGAGCCAGTTGTTAATGCTGTACTAACATATGAATGGATAAAAAGAAAATTAGCTCAACAAGTGTGCGGGTTACACTGTGTTGTGCTGTGTGTAAGAAAGCACAGTTGTTGGAAGTCAGCACAGGGAATGGAGGAAGGCTCTAGGCTAGCTCTCCATGTTTTTCAGAGATGTCTTTTAAGTTAGCAGCTGTGCAAAATACTAAATGTCATGAAAGGCACAAAATCTATACTACGTTGATTTAATAACACAAATTATGGAATCTGTGGTGTACAGGAGATCTACTGAAGATGGTGGGGAAAAAAAATATCTAGAAATTAGCTGGTCGATTAATTTACCTTTTGTTATTCCCAGGCATAATATCATCAGACTTGAAGTAATCCCTATGTTCCTATGATTATTGGCTTGAATGAATTTCATCAGAAGTTCTCCAAGCATTGATCAGCCATATTTTTTTTTTTTTTTTTTTTTCTGTTTGGCTAAGTCTCTTAACTCAGATTTTTAAATTCTGACAGTTACTTGTACGTATTCCCGCTCCGGGAATTTTAATATCTTAATCACGGTAATGTAAAATAATACGATGATTCCTTTGTAAGGATAGATTTTTCTTGGTTTCTGGGATCCTTAGGTGACTAATTAGTGCAAATTTAAGTAAAATAATTGCTGTGATATAATGGGTTTGCATTACATCATGCTCAGAAGGTTGGTCTCAGAAGACCAACTATCAATGAAAAAAAGAATAAATGTTCATTAGAAGATACATTATCATACGCTGGTAGCCTTGTCACTGTTGCTTGCATGTCATGGAGATCACTAGAAAGTGAGCAATGGCTCTCTAGTGAGTGACTTGAAAAGCTGTGGCTATGAAAGGTTTGTATAGTCTACAAAATTATTATTGAGTTAAAAAGCAGTGGTATATGAGACAATTAGAAAAATAAAAATGATTACAATTCAAACCAAAATGCCTGATGCTTTTCTTGTTGAAAGTGTGCCTAAAACCTCTGCTGATGCACTATGCAACCCTCATAGTATTAAGTAGAATTTTATATGGCAGAACTGAAGGAAATGGAAAAGCATAAAATCAAAAAGAAATTACTTGAGATTAAATAGTTCTTATTGCCAAATCAGCAACACATAGAGCTAATGGAAGATATTTTCTACAGACAGATGGGATACTCAGCTATCCCAGGAGCATAAGTATGAAGTATCTGTTAAGATTCTTTTTTATACATTTGCATATAAATATAAACATCATTAACAGGGGCTAATTGCCCTGTAGGAACTAAAATGTGAGCATTAGCATCTTCAGGGCTCGTATTTATTTATTTATTTTAAGCATCTCTAACACCCATCATGTTTGGTACTGCATGGCTGCAACAGATAATTACTACCATTAAGAATCTCAATCACAAAATCAAAACCATTTGGAATGACTTCTAGGGCCACCCAGCACAGTAAGTAACCATAGAAAATGATTATATTAGTTGTTTTGTTCATGCATATTCATAAGGGCACTTGATTTGACTTTCATAGTAGGGGGCTTGTAAAAGCTTACCCACAGATTAGCCCCTAAAGAAGATTGAACACCAAAGGTCAGAAGATATCATACATTACAAAAATCTTTCCAAAAAAAAAAAAAAAAAAAACAAAAAAAAAATAAAAAAAAAAATATATCATATATATGCTCCTCAGAAGAAAAAACGCCTTTTTTTTTTTTTTTAAAAAAAACAAAAAGGTTTCAAACATTTGGCTCTTTCAGTTGTCCAATTGATGGAAAAGGATTTTTGTTGTTCAAGGGTTGGTTAACACACCATGCTTCTGGTCAAAGAGCAAGTGAGTCACCTGTAATGAATACCTGTATAATATCGGGGAGTGTAAGTAGTCCTTTTCCTGAAGGAATTTAATTTCTCTCCCTCTTGTCAGGAGTCTGTCCCAACAGTCAGGACATTAACGCATACTGGCATGGGAAAGACCTCAATTTCTTGTCTTAGCTTCTATGAAGAAAATTTCCCAGAAGTTAGGCTGAGAACCCAGAGGGTTTCACCTCCCAGCAAGTGCCCTATCAGGATTGACAATGCTTGTTCCCTGAATGCGCTATGTATTTTATTAGAAAGTGGAGCTACTGTAGCAATGTTATTGATAGAGACCTATTCCACAATGGACCCTAATTTTAATACACTTTCAGGAAAGGAACACATTTTAGTTCAAATACATGTGCCAAGTCAGGAGAAACTCTTCCAGCAGTGGCCTAATGAATCTATGTCCTGGTTTCAGTTAGGACAGAGTTATTTTTCCTCCTAGTAGCTGGTAGGGTGCTATGTTTTGGATTAGGATGAGATGTTTTAATTGCTGCAGAGCAATGCTTACACCAAGCCAAGGACTTTTCAGCTCCTCGCTCTGTCCTGCCAGTGGGCAGGCTGGGGGTGCAGCAAGAGCTGGGTGGGGACAGACCCAGGACAGCTGACCCAAACTGGCCAAAGGGGTATTCCATACCATCTGACGGCATGCTCAACAATATATAGGGGTGGCTAGCCGGGGTGGGGGGCCGGCTGCTCGGGGTTGGGCTGGGCATCGGTCAGCGGGTGGTGAGCAATTGCATTGTGCATCACTTGTTTGTACACATTATTATTATTATTATTATTTCCTATCTTAATGAACTGTCTTTATCTCAACCCACAGGCTTCACTTTCCCATTTCTCTCCCCCATCCCAGAGAGGGAGGGGGGAGGGTGAGCGAACGGCTGTGTGGTGTTTAGCTGCTGGCCAGGTTAAACCACAACAATCTATAATGAATTAATTTCCTTAGTATCAAATGGAGGAAAAAACAGGAGACAAGCATCCTGTACAGATGCTCTTGACAGCTTGTTCTACTGAAAGGCTGGGAGAACTTACTATGGGAGGTTATTAAGAGAAATCAAGCTCTCATTGTTTTTTCAGGCAAAACTTTCAGTAGATGTGTCAAGTTTGTGAAGAGTTTCAAGATGACCAAAGCCATGTTTTCTGGCATATTTGCTCCTTGTTAGAAGTCATTTAGCGCTGTTTAAGACCTTGAGGTAGCCACCAATCTAATATAGATTCACCAACTAAAACATCGTTGGTTTTGATATAGCTTTTCCAGCTTCAGTCCCAACAGCACTGGGACTCAGAGATCTTGTGTTAGAAGAAGCTGAAGAGGATGAAAATGTAGCCAGTATGACACATCACACACATTTAAATTTCCAACTTCATTTTTCTTATCTGTTATCTCTACGTGCATTTATGTGCATGCTCATACCATAGATTTTTAATATCAGTGTGGGAGGAAAAGCCTTTGTTCCTTTGTGAAGTAGCATGCATTCTCATTTTGCTAAGTAAGACATTACAATATAGCCACATCCATTTCAGTAGCTCTCTTTTGATTACCAGTGGGGGGTACAGAGTACACAAGACTGAAGAACAGTCTCAGCTGACACAACCATAACATACATCTTTTAAAACTGAAAGTGAAATCTGTGTCTTCTCAGCTGGAGATTATATTTAGATAATATTATTATAATATGTATTTCATAATATAGATTATTTAAACATATTTTATAATAATTGCATATTATATAAATAAAATTTATTAATTGTATAAATGAAATTATTTATTATATAAACAAAATCATGGACCAGGTAGACTCATTTGCTCACTGTTTCATTTGGTAACAGAACAAATCTTTGAAATAGACTGCGTGTGTAAGAAGCATGTGAAATTGCAAAAAATGCCTTCTAACCTCCTAGATAGGGCATCCAGCCCAGTCAGGCTTGTTTCTATATGAACTGGAGAGGGAAAGAAAAAAAAAAAAGGCATGATGAGTGGATGTGATGAAATATTTAGCTTAAAGGATATTGTTCTCACAATCACATTAGAAGTACCCCATTAAAATTTCTAGTAGAAATCAGCAGATTTAACTATTTGTGGAATTAAGCTGTGTAGCAACCTCTGTGACTGGCATGGCATTGGAGATGGAGCATAACATGTTCATGAAAGTGTTTTTAAGGTGTATTTGTCTGCAGTAGCAAGGGGCTGAGCTACTGATTGGGAAGAGTGCTCCCAGTCTTCAAGCACTGTGAGCCCAGTTCCTGTGGAAGTATAAAGCTGCTGTCTTCAGTAGGCTGGTATGAGTGGAAAGTCCTTCAGTCCTATGCACTGCAGTAATTGGAATAAGACACTCCTGGTCTCCTGACAGTTTCACGTTCAAAGAAAATTCAGCATTAATTGGATGTGCTTCACCCATTCATGAGTTTGAATATATGCTGGGTGAAGTATCTCACATATAGCTCTATGTATAGTGGATTAGAGGCCCTGTTCTTCTTAAGTGACACCAAGTGCTGTGACTTTAAAACAGATTTTCCGGATTATTTGTGAAGTTGTGGTATGCCATTGTTAAAAGCATAGTTCGGTCAATAGGTAAATGTATCTTTTTTTCAGACCTTCCAATTAATCCGTGCCTGAGTTCCTTCTTTTTGTAAGGATATAGCTAAAAACGTCGGCAAATTTCCCTTCGGGGGGGCAGGGGGTATCAGTAGTTTTATATGCAGTTGGTTCAAACAGGAGCGTCTGCTTGCAGCTGTTTCTTGCTATTCCTTTTAATGAATATAGTAAAATACAGCCTTAAAGGCAATTCAGTTTTATTTGGCCATCATCCTTATAATTATCTTCACTATTCTTATCGTAAGAAAACAGCATTCATGCCCATGGCAGCTGTGTGGGGAAAAAACGTGGGGGTGGGGGAGTATGATAATATAGTTAGAGCACTATCAATAGCCATAGGTTTAAGAAGTATATCTTAACTATGTTCATTATATAATAGAAAATCATTGCAAAACATCATTCCGTTGCAACTTTCTCTGATTGACAAAACATGATTATAGAAAGGGAAATAGGGAAATGAACACCCACCTCATGTTCACGTTGTGTTCAAATTTGTGGTGTTCCATTGTGCTATAGTGACTTACAGCTCAGCCATCCAGTGCATGAATCTTCAGCAATGTGGGGTTTAAACTGAAATGGAAAGTAGGTACCTGGGAGAAGAAAATGAATTTCAGCTTGAATAATTGGTGTGCAAGCTAGAAAATGAAATATCTTTGTGTACACCTGAAAAGGCTAATAATTCTCTATTAGTCTTGAGAAATGTACTATATGCTTTATCCGTGTTTTCTAGAGGTGTTCTTTAGTACCAAGGTGGTGGGTAATGGAACAACTAGTTAAGTCCTTTTCATTTTGCATTTGGAAATAAATGTTCATAATCTCATTTCAGAAACTTCATTTCAGAAACTTGCAATTGTCTTTTAGTCCTAGCCCTCTGACAAGTCAACATTATTAAAAATAAAAAATAAAAAAATATAAAAAAATCCATGTTAGGATGAAAGGGCGTATTTTCAAGGTTGTCTGGAAAATACCATATTTGAATTTCAATAATACCAAAACAGTCCAATTAGACTTCTGCATTATAATGGACAATGCAGCATATACCATATATACTGTATTGATATATAGAAAGCCTATTCTACATTTCAAAATATTTGGTATAAAGGTATAAGTTTTTTCATGTTGGTAGTTTTGGTCAGCATCACTGTATTTCTAAAAATACTTCAATAATGCTATTTTTTGTGAAAAACTATCCCATTGAAAAATTTTGGCTACACTTATTTCCAGGCTTATCTCCTTCTCAGTGCCATCTACTTTCATAATTTTGTCTTGTGCAAATGCAGAGACTTAGTACACAAAATTATGTTCCTCTTCAAGTCACAGCAAATTGATCAAACTCTTGCCATACCAGAACTCTAAACGGATTAGGGAAAGTGGATTAGGTGGCCAGAAATGACTTTTTTTTTTTAAAGTGTTCACACACTGCATGTTGCAGATGTCAGAGTAACTAGCCTGGAAACTGTTTGCATGATAAAATGAAATGTGAATGAGAGTTAATTTAAGGTACTACTAGAATGGTTAGGAGTGAAGAGGATATTCCACCTTCTTTTCCTCATGTTCCTTATGCCTCCAACCTCAGCCTTTTCTCCCAGTTGTACTGTAACCCAACAGAAAAAAAAAATCACTATTTCAGTATTGCATACTGAAATCTAGGCTTTCAGCATTAAAGAAGGAATGGCTTAGTTATTGCTGGAGAGTTTCCAGAGACGTGTGATAAGATGATATGATGAAATTCACAGGGTGGTTCTAGGCAATGCAGGGCCAGCAGCTTCACAGTTCCTCAGTGCACAGCAGCGAGGAGGAGCCCTGGCAGAGACAACAGGGCTAAGTGTAATCATAAATACTGGAGTATGTTATTTCAAGGATTTCTTCACCAGTCTTCTATTCTTTTAAGTTTTTGAATATGAAAACTTCCAGTTTTCTTCTTTAGGATGATCTTAGAAGATCTTGCTGATCATTAGCAAGTCAGGCTTGTATTACCTCATAAATAAAATGGATATAATTTTGGAAATAGGCATCTTTCATTCTGTTGATTTTATTGCAAAACTTGAAACTCTTGATTAAAATAGCTGGTGAAAATATTAAGGAGTCAATGAGATTTAGATATTTGTTATAACAACTGGAGCACATTGATGATGTTTTGGTTTTGGTTTTGAGCCTATTATGTTAAGGTAATGAGGACTGAACATAAACTAAAAGCAGGAAAAAGAAAAAAAAAAAATGACAGCGTTCTCTTTCAAGTGTAAATTGTATGGATCACTCACAGGAGATTGCATGGCGTTTCCTGGCTTAGATATTTTTGTGTGTTCAACAAAGTATCTTTGTTTAGCTCACCACTTCCCTTCAACCACTTTAAAATTACTGTAAAAATTCTAATTCTTCCAATTCTCAGAGCAAGTTCTGGGTGAAATCCCTATATTGGCAACCAGGAAGGGACAGTTATCCTCTGGAAAAAGTCATCCTATATGCCAAGATGAATTTATTGTCATAATTATTGCAGATATGTAAGTTTATTCTGTTTCTTCTTTGCCTATCTTTACTGTGAGAGATATCCCCGTTCACTGATATTAAAATCATGCAAGTTACAAAATTTAGCCTTTAACTTGAGTGAATCTTGGTGAATTGGGTTTAATTTAATACAAAGCAGTTTGTGTCAGGTGGTATAGTACTGCTTTTAATAACACTTAAGTTTTCTTGTGCTTAGAGAAAAGCTCTTCTCTATTTAAGAAATCTTGAATTAAGATTACTTTCCCTTAGGATATGTAGAGTCTGGCATTTGTATATTTTTTCCATGTCAGGGAAGCACAAAAGAAATATTGTGGACATGAAACTAGCCATAGTAAAATGGCAAGAGATTTAATGCAAAGAAGCTTCTACTTTAATAGAAAGCTGCTATTGCCTAAGAAAACAGTTAAATAGCAGTACCTTTTCTTTTGCAAGTCTCCAGTCTTATAATTTAAATTATATAAGAAAATATTAGTTCTTTGTATCATTGTACATTTAAATGCAGGACAGGGACTTGAAGCAAAAAAGATAGAGGGATATGTGAAAGCGAGTCTGAACATCTGAATTACATTAGAGAGGTTTAAATTCTTCTTTGAAGGATGGGGACTGAAGCGGACTTAGGTCTGTAAGATTAGGCACAGGAAATAATCAGCTAAATTACTTATTAATTTGGGAACAAGTGAATGGAATAGTAGAATCTCAAACATGGATATTAGCTGGTTTAGCACAGGCTAGACTTTCTTCAGAAAAGATCATAAAACTTCTTTCCCAGGTCATGCCATAACATGACCTTCTCACAGTATTGATGGAAACCTATGATTAAATGCATAGGGAACATGGAGCAGTACCAAAGCACAAACTTAATGCCTTTGGCTTTGATGGAAGTATGTCCTTCCTACCTCAAGCCCTGTGTATTTATTTACTGTTTGGGGTTAGCTTATAATTTACCTTGGAGAAAGCAACAGCAGTAAGATTAGCAGGACAGGATTTATCAGTTCTTCCTATTTAAGTGAATTGTTATTTACTGTATTTAAGTTATTAAAGGATCTAGTGACTATGGAAGAATTTTGCCTGACAGGAAATAGTCTGAGTTTTGTCAGCTGAGCATTCCGCACCTTTGAAACAGTTTCAGCTGCTGCAATGTGGAAGGAGGGGCTCACTAGCAGGAGAGATGGTCTCCGTGGGGCAACGGGAGTGTTGGAAAGTGTCACCCGCAGCAGGTCCATGCCCCCAGCGGGGACAGTGCCCTGCTCTCACCTTTTCCCATCACCAGCCTCAGAAGCCTCACTTGCACAAGACCAAACCCAAACTCTGCAAATACATTGCAAAACATATTTTATATGCAAATGAATTTCAATCAATTTTAAAATTAAATTCAATCACATTACTACTTTCAATGTTCCATACTTGTCACTTGCTATCTGCCTGTGTGTTCTACATTTTTGCACTCTGAATGGATGATTATAAATGGAAGCAGGGCTTAAATACATCAGTAAGGCTGGCTGTCAATATCAAGATGGCTCTTTACCTATTCCTACTCAAATGTATAGAACAAAACATATTTTTGGTAGTTTTCGTGAGTGTTTGCTTTATGTTAAGATTTGTTGGGGAAAAAGAAGTTAATTTTATGTGAAAAGAAATAGCTTTGAAAAACACTGAAGTAAATTTGCAATTTTCTATTTGATTATCTCCTGGTGCTCATTTAAAATATTTTACTCAATGTTTTTATGTAGTACATTTCAAAAACTCACAAAATGAAATTTTCCCAGAGTTTAGGTTTCAAGTCTTGACAAGAAATCCTTGTTACTTTAATAATTTTCTTCATTACCAAGTCCTTATGGGTTCATGCTTCCAAATACGCAAAGATATACACATGGCTATTGATTTGGGGGTAGTCAGCTAATAATAACCTAACATTTAACATTTTTTAAAACCTATGAATATGGTGGAAATTGCATAATTTTTATAGGTTTAATTGTATAAAACTGCTATATTCATTTCAAAATCAGTTATGGGGAAAAAAAGACAGAAGACCTGGATACTCTGCACAAAAATGAAAAAACACTAATAAGGAAGGACAAATTAAGGCTTCTTATGTACATTTGTTATATGCTCAGTTTAATCAGCGAAAGAATTGGGCTGATGTATTTTTGCACGCTTACATGCATAGTTTACACGAAGGGAGGGTTGTCTAGTACCATTTTGCCAGTCAGAAAGGCTGGTGGCCTCCTTTAACATTCACCCTACTTGTAAACAAGCGTTATTACAGTCATCTACTCAAATGATATCACCCTCTAGTGTCTAAGTGTAAAACCTGTAGTCATATAAATTACATTACAATTGTTCTGTGGTTTATAGCTCTTCTGCAGTATTTTTGCTAATATTTTTGAATACTTTCTAAAACAAACACCCATTTATTTTTCCAATACATTTTTTTGGATGGGTAAACTGCTTCCTGTGACTCTGTGTGAAAGTCCACAGAAAGTAATAATGATATTAGCTGATATTTAGTGTTTTAATCAGTGCTTTGTGTGAGATTTTTGCAAATGAAAATGTCACAATGAATTTTGATACATTTAAATTCCTGTAGTTTCAACTTTTCTTCTTTCTTCAAATACATATTATTCATGATTTAGGATCTAAATAGTAACCTAGTATTCCTTACAAATTTATAAGAGCTATCTCTGCAAGTGTGATACCTAACATAAACAGAAAGTAGCTTCTTTTTATTTTACTTAGATTTTCTTTCTCTTTGGCAGGGTTAATAACAAACCCAGAGATGAGATTCTTTTACACTCCTCTTGTAATATAAAGAAGCCTTAGTAGAAACGAAAATGAGGCCCAGATCATGGTGTTAAGGTCCTCCAAATCAGAAATACAGAAGGGTTGCTTTAGTCTCTATTAAAGTCCCTTTAAAGCTAAGCTATCCTATAGATGTTGTGCGGGGACCTTGGTTAAGTGTGAAACTTGATGAGAAGTGATAAAGTATGATTCTGCATGTCCTTTTTAAAAGAGTTTTTATTCTCATGCGTGGAGGTTTATGTAGATCTGTTGTAATATGGGTAGTTTCACCACTGAAATGACTGTCCTAATAGTATATGTGACCTAATTTCATGAAATGAGCTACATGTACAACATTTTCAGTAATGACATTTCCAAATAATTCAATTCTTTGAAAGGAAGAGGATCTCATGCATGTAAATACCAAGAAACTCTAACTTGGGATTGGTGCTCTTCTGCATTCAAGGTAGGATTTTGCAGTTACTAACTTCTTTCACACATAGAGTGCAAAAAAATGGAAGTGCACACATAAACACATGAGCTTTCCTGTTCTGCTAAATTCTCTGGTGACTGGTGCTGCCAGTTATCTCACGATAGCAGGAAATGTGGAGACCTGATATTACAACTTTTATAATATATCTACTTCAATTTCTGTGCTTATATTAAAGTTTAGTGTTTTGTGTATGTATGACTGAAATGAAAGTTCAAACCTGTGACTCACTGTCATGGAATAGGTTACTGGATTATTAATACTTTAACATTTTCCTTTGGCAAATATGAAAGCAATTGTAACTAAGTATAGGACTTAGAAGAAACAAACTATTTCTCGATACAAGTAAGGTAATCGTTTTCTGATCCAGTAGCATTATTTTGAGTTCCATATTAAAAGAGGGAATAATATTTCCCATATTCTAATAAGACCTCTTTCTATATGAGTCACATTTGATAAAATTCTTTAAGAAAAAGATCAAGCTCATCTTTAATAATAATGATTTGCATATTCATATTATGACAGCTGCATTATTCTGAGAAGTGTGCTGTGCTATTTCTATGGTTTCTGAAAACAAAAAAGGTGCATTTCAGAAAGTAAAAATAAAATAAAATCAGAACAAATGTTCTCACCATGTAATTAGGCCATGCATATCATGCACATTGTTCTTGTGACTGCTTTTGTAATTTTTACATAGTTATTTCAGAAACGTTAAAAAATTATGCATTCAATTTTATTATATTATACGCATAATTTGAAAAAAAGCCTTTCTCTGCACTAAAAATAATAAATTAAAGAAATAGATTCATTGTGTCAAGAAAAATTTATTTCTTGAACCTCAAATAATTTAATTCCTTTTTATTCTATGCAAAAAGTAATTTTCTCCTTGGGGAAAATTATTGCTTAACTACTGTTATGTATTCACTGGCAGTCTTAGCCACTCAGCCAAAGATAGTTCAAAAAAGGAAGTAGAGAAAGCTGATTGAAGTGAAATCCTCAAACTAAATATGAAAAATAGAAGACTTAAGGCTTTATATTTTTTCTTTCATGAAGAATTCCTAATGTTCCTGACATTAGAAAACCATTTAAAATCAAACTGCAGTGACTTTATCACTGTCACATCATGATTGCTTGGATGTCTGATCATTTAGATGTTTATTCCTGGGAGTGCCTTACTCATTTCCACGGTGGGGCACACTCACATCATGGAGGGGTCGGGGTAGGGGATTGTCTCTGGACACAAATGGGGAAATCCTTCTTTGTGTGTGTGTGCGCGTGTGTTTGTTACTGTAAGATTTGGTTAATAGATGGGGAGCAGAGGGCACTGATTTCAAGTAGAAGATGTTTCCTATGGTTGCTGTGCTTGGGTACCAGCGTTAGCAGTCATTATAAGCTTATGATAAGCACCCAGTCATGCAGCTGAAATTATTACTAAACACTGGTCATGAAGATGGCATTTATGCAGACCACTAAGCATCATACCAGCGAGTTACACATGCAGAAATGTGAATGGTACATGTAACTTTTCAAGTCATTAACCACCAACATCACAATTTCCTTTAGGTTCTTAAAATTGTGTTGTATGCATTTGCATAGAACCTGTGGATTGTTACTCAGACAATTTAACTGGCTCCTGTTGAAGATTATCAGTCTCTCCCTCACTCTGAATCAGCACGTGGAAGATTATAGTTGTTTCTATCTGTACAGGTTATCTGAGGACTAGGGTTACGTGAGAAACCACTCTCAAGAATCAGTGTTTAACGGGGCCTTTCTAAGATACAAGTAATGCATATGCCCGATATTGATGGGGTCTATATGAGTTATATATATATGAGCATATATGAGTTTTATATATATATATATATATGAGCATATGAGTTATATATATATATGAGTTTATATATATATATATATATATGAGCAGTATATTTAGTACAGAAACTCTGGCTCTCCAAGCTTAAAAACTAGGTGAAGTCAAAGAAAATTAACTGAGACATTTATATAGTAATGCATGAAATGTATCCAGGGTAGGAAAGTAGGATACTGCATGGGTGCTTATTATAAAATAATACTCAATGTATGACACAAAAATGGTGGAATACTAGTGCTAGAACACAGATAACAGGATATGCTGCTCAGAGAAGATAGACATAATGGAAAAGGTGAGATAGAAGCATCATGGATTTATCAACCTTACATGTTGTCATAACATGAAAAGACTGTCAAGCTGTTTTTAAGATTAATGTACCCTGTTGAATGGTCCAAACAAGTTGATGGAAGAGAAGGGCTCAATTGTTTTTGTGCCTGGTATGTTTATGAAGAGGATTATAACTTACAACTTGTAATTGGTGATCTGGTTATGTTTCCATACGTGTACTAATAAAATCTGTTTGCCTTTGGAATGTTTTTTATTTCCTTCCAAGAAAAAAAACATGACATGTTAGTCCTTGACTGATGTATAACTTGCAAAAGCAAGTTGTACATACTGACTGTTACAGTAGGTATCAGTCTTGCTAGAGATGGGAAAATGCTGGACTTCATAAACCAGATTTCCAGCCTCTATATTAAAGAAAACTCTAGTTTTCTTTTTAAACTACTAGTAGTATAGCACTTTGGAAGTTAACTCTTCTTCTCTAGTCCTGCTAGAGAGGCCGCCTGGCTGGCTTTGTCCTGTCATGAAATTGCAATATGCATTATGACATGATATTTTGTTCTCATGGTAGCAGTTGCAGTGATAGTCTCAATTCTGATGTGAATCTTAACACGTATTTTACCAGTCCTCAAATTTCAATCTGAGGGGCAGGTTTGTTGCTTGTGTTATGCGTTCTCTTTCAGAAAACCTGTCAGTCATTGATTACCAGGTTGGTTGTCTGATAATAACCATCAATCCCACTAACCTTTGCAACTTTGCAACTTTTCTATTCTTATTAGCAACTTTTCTGTTCTTATTACGATGTTCAAGTGATGAGGAAATTCATTTACAAAAGTTTTTGGCTCTTGCACAGGACAATACAGGTATTTTGTGCCCAGGCATATTTTGAGGAATAATCAACTACAGAGAAACTGTGGAGAATCCTTGACTTTGTGAGAATTGGAAGAGACTGGTTTGCACATTGTTATTGATGGCATTTAGAAAATGATGGTGTTGTCCATATAACAAAAATTGTTTTTCCTCTCTGTAGTAGGGACTATTGAACTTGTCTTGTCCTCATTGTACTGCTTTTGTCACAGAGCTATGGCTGTGCCTTTGCAATACACTAGTTGATAACATTCTGCTCTACTCCCAGGGATCAGTGTGGATTTGTAGTTTTCCCTTGGTTTGGTTATAAGACAAAATCTACCAGGAAATGTAATCCATAAAATAATAATAATAATAATAATAATAATAAAAAAATCTGCTTCTCCAAACTTGCAAACTTTTCTCTTCATCGTGCAGCAACTTATTATGAATTTCATATGTCTGTATGACTGCAACTGGGGAACCAGGGTTCATTGTCCTTTTCCCATGGCTGTTAAACCATTCTGTTCAGAAGAACAGCAGGAAAGCGCTGCTGTTCGCTCAGGTTATTAGTGTTACTTGGATGTATGAGAATACAAAGCTTTGGCTATGTCTTATTGACTGCCCTAGCTAACCTCATCCTGTCAATCCATTCCTAGCACCAACAAAGAGCTGCTCTTGGCAGATGGTACAGGAACATGGCTGTGAGAATGTGCTACCCTCATGGTCCCCTGCTGACCCTCTACACTGGTATGAATTCTGCTTAAATAATTCATGGGAAAACAGGAAGGATTTATTTCCCAGTTTAGTTTATTATTTAGTCCAGAAAGCTATTGACATGTCAGAGTGTTTTAGTCTTTAAACATGCAGCCAGAGAAGTGATTATAATATTGTGTCTATGCATTGCTTCAGTGGAGCTTTAAAATTGGTTTATATGGCTAGATAAATTCAGTTTTAGGGCTCCAGTTTAACAAGTCTGAATCCCACTAAAGTCCTGAAAGCCTGTGTCTGCCAACAGATGACATTAGACCTTAGGCCAGGTGAATGCAAGCTGCTTAATTACAGAGCTGCTTTGTTCATTTGTTATTGTGATCCTAGTGGATATGTGGTTGTATATTTTACTATTTAAACAGACCACCTGATGCTAGAAGCATTTGTTTATATTTCTATTGTCAAAATGTTCTGATGGGGGTGTTACTACTGGTTTGTTTGGTTTTGTTTTTATTTTTTGGTTGCTTTGTTTTTTTTTGTTGGTTTGTTTAGTTTAAAGAAATATGAACGTTTTGCATAGTGAAAAAAAAGAAATTGGCTATCACCTTCAGGTAAGGGCAGTCTTAGCTGTTATTGATTAAAAACAATTCAGCATAAAACTTAAGCATATGTTCAAGTTAGTTAAAGGCTTATGTTATGCCTATATTAAAGGCAGTAGGCATTGCACGTTTTGCATTCATTTAAAACCTGATTTCACCAATGAACATACATATAATGCTGTGTGAAAGCTGAACTCTACGCCAGGTCTGAACTACAAATTTCACCCAACATAAAAAGGTAAATATGGGTAATGAAAAGGTTTATATTGGCTGCACTGGAAAAAAACACCACCAAATATATGCTTACACTAGCAAAACTGAGAGCTTATTTCATCCAGAAGGAATGTTTTCACTTACTGATGCTGAGCATGGCTTATCCAAGGATAATCATTCCAGCCAGTGTCTGGGCAAGATGGCATACTCTAGTTGCTACACTACCAAAGAGTTAAAATGTAGTCTCCACTGTAGTGCCACTGAAGGCTTCAAAAATTGGATTCACTGGTGCTTAGGCCTCCTTCTGGTGATCTGTAAAGAAGGAATTTTATCTACCTGTGCAATGATCTTTTCAAAACCCCATGCACTACTTGTTCTTGACACTCATATTATGGAGACTGATGTACAATCTCTTTACTATTGATGAATTTTTCTCCCTCTAAGAACACGCATCGAAGCTTTAGCTTCAGCAGAAAACACATTTTCTATTAAGATACAAGCAGCTAAAATTGGAATTGTGATGCATGATGCCATTTTTGTAACCTGCAGATGTTATGGTTAGCTCCACCTTACGACAACACTGAAGCAACACAGTTGTAGCTAATTGTAGGGGGTGTAACCTCAATCTTAGAAACAACTTGCTGATACAAAATTAGTTTTAGCACTTAAGGTTTAGCATTGCCATCCCTACTGACTCCAAAGGTGTCCACCCATCTTTTGCTCATCTGTCTAGTTGAGTAATTTTATTGATTGTTTCCAATCGGTATGCAGTTTCTTTAACATATTTTGCTTCTCTTTGGGATCTGAAGATTTATTTTTTGGGGCATAACTGTATGTATTTTCCACAGAAATCAGTCAAAAGATGTAATTTCTTTGTAGAAATCTTTCTGCATTTAAGCCATCATAGCTACAACATGGTAGCTAAGATTACTTTAGTGCAAGGATGCAGTCACAACACTTTACTGATTTTCTACCTTACATATAGGAATGTAATCTTCTTATACTTCCATTTCAGAGCAACCTGATAATTACATTATTAGGTTTAACATTAACAGTTAAGGGTACAGAAAGCAATGCTGCATCAAAGCCACTGAATTTTATAATTTTCTTGTAATAAAGGACAGCCTACAGAAGTGTTGTAAACATTCAATGCTTTCCTTCACTTTGAATTTCAAACTAAAGTTTCCCATACTGAAGTATTGTCTCTTTTTTAAATCTATACACAACAGTTAAATTCCCTTTCAGGAATGTTATAAACTTGAAAATTGCAGTTCGACGAGCACACATTAAGCTCGCATGACACTCTAAATATATGTAATTATTTTGTACAGCAACTGCTGTTACAACAGGGTGCAGAGTTGTAGCTATATTTTCCACAATTAATAAGTTGTATCAAAAGTCACTCAATGCTCATTCTAGTATTTCATTATATTATGTGGTGGAGTTGCTTGAATGTATTATTGTGAAGGCATTTCAGTCACAAAACTAGCCCCAAAGATAAATGTTGTATGATCAACATTACCAATGTTAATAATAACTCAATATAATGTGATCATGCTATTTACAGGCAGAATTTTTTTTCAACCCTTTGTACTGGATTTCTACAAGATTTGCTAATAATCCATGTCCTCTGCACTATGAACAGATTTAAGAATGTGAGATATTGAAGGAGTATATATTCATATATATGGAAATAATTGCACTGCTACGGTATCTGTTCTGAACTTGGGACTTCTCATTTATACATAATCATGCAAATAGTTTATTGTTAGCAATTGATAGTAGACTTTTGTGTCATAACATTTCCTTCAGTTTCTGTAAAACTTTTATTACATGTAAAACTGATGGTCTTTTTTTTTAAACTTCTTCAATCCAATTACAGTACCCATCTACTCAGACATGCCTTGAGAACTTGACAGCATCACGAGTGTTACCTAGATTTTTAGGCCAGGGTACTTACCTACTAGAGTAATTCAAAAGTAATTCCAATGAACTAGTATAATATTAAAAAATAGGAGAGCTTGAGGTACAGCATTAAAATTTACTTTATTTTAAAGATGCATCACTAACCTGAAACCCAGTGATTTATTATTATTTATTTTAATAAATTAGTAGTAGTCTCAGGATCTGCAAATGATTAATCAATTTTAGTAGTTTTACAATTCCATACATTTATATAATGCTTTTTTCCAAGTGTGATACGTATATATGTAGAGTGTAAATGTATATATGCTTGATTAATTCAAACAGAAAATTCCTGAAAATATATGTGCAGGAAATATTTCTTAGTCTTCTTTCTTAATATGTTTGAGTTTACCTACAGTAGTTGAATTGTCTATATGCTTAATTGTTTACAGTATTGTGACCTAACTGGGCTTGCAGGTAAAAAAAAAAAAAAAAAAAAAAAAAAAAAAGATTCTGTTGAATACAACAATTATTTTGAGTACAGTAAGATGAACTAAAGGGTAAACGTTTTTTTCTCTAATTTAAAATAAATCTAAGCAGGATTGTCCGAAAACAAATATGTTAGAGAAGATTTAGTCGATGGTGCTGTTTATCAGTGCTTGGGACAAGAATGATTCTCTACATGCACTGTACAGCAAACAACAAAAAAGGCTTTGGGCTTTCTTAGAGCTTGTAGGAAGAGTCCATGTGGGTCAGAATGTAATCTAATATCACTGGGAATAATGATTAATAGCTGAATTGGTTGATACAGTTTTATTGAATGTTCTTCACTCAAGTGATTGTAAAATATCTTTCAGGACAGTCAAAAATCTTTGACTTTCACTGAAAATTGTGTGGCTTTTCTGAAGTGCTTATTAAAAATATTTTTTTCTAGATATTAATTATTTTGTTCTTTAAAAATAAAAAAAAAAATGCAGGAACAATAGAAAGCTATAAATTGGGAAAATTGAGCCAATATCAAGGAATAACAATTTGGTATTTTGCAAAAGTTGGATTTTGTTTCTTTTAATATGACTGTTCAGTGTCTTAGTAATAACAATACCTTAAAAAGGGGAGTGGGATGGGCATAAATAACTAGATAAGTTTGTTTGTTTGTTTGTTTAAAAAAAAGGTTTACTGGCAGCATATACTTTTATTCAGCTAAACTATATAAGGTGATTTTTTGTCCCAAAATGTAAACAATATGAATGCTTTGTTAAAAAAATATTAGTTTCATAAATGAGATACATCCTAAATTTTCAATTAATGTAAAACTGAAATTAGAAATGTCTCTGGTATCTTTGTTCATCTCTCTGCATTTTTTCTTGAGTTCTATTACCATGGAAAAAAATGTTTGTTTAATCAAAATGAAGCTTTAGAAAATTAAATCCAAATGGCAATTGGTAGTCAAATAATAAAATGGGTGCTTTGAATAGGATCTGAAATAGGGACACCTCCAAAAGATTAAATATTTATACTAATATATTATACATCTTAAAAATGCATTGTAATGTTTTTACTCAATTTGTTGTAGTTTTAGTACTTTAGATATTTCTGCTGCTGTCTTTTCATCTGTATCATTAAAAAAGGTTGAATAAACTTTAGAAGGAAACTATTTGTCACTGAACTAATTAAGCTGAGGTCTATGAACTCAAAATCTAAAGCATTGAGTTATTTACTGTAATATGATGAGAAGGACTATGATAATTACTTTAGTCACTCTATTCCACCAAAATCAACTCAATGCAATCCTATATAAGCCAGCTGAAATGGTGAAAACGGGACTATTTACTTGTACATGTGGAACAATTTGTTTTTCAATTCTCAGTCAGAAGATGTGGATTTGTAGGCTGACATGGTCAAATCACCTTCAAATCTAATAAAAATGCTGGTAGCACAAAAAAAAAAAAAAAAAAAAAAAAGGAATGAATGTGAGGGCTTTACCCTGGTTAGCTGGTAGCCAAATGTATTGAGCAGCAGGAAGGAAGACAGTCATTACTGTGAGAGGACACGGATGAACCAGTGTGGCTTTAATGGGGAATTCTATGCCTGTTTTTCTTCCTGGTCAGGGCCTTGTGAATGACGCTAGCCATGGAATCACAATGGTCTGGGGAAGGTATCCAAAGAGGCAGGCTGTGCATTTAAAAACAAATGGAATTTTCTAACAGGAATCATTCAATTAATAAATCTGTGTTGCAAGGTATCATTTAATTAAACAAGGTGATAGATGTCTAATGGAATATTTGAAATTATGCTGAGGACAGTAGGTCTTTCTAACACATGGATAAGTGAGTGTTGAACATTGCAATGATTAGTTATGGGGAACAATAAGAATATTTGCTGCCTGAAATCTGTCAGAATAGAAACTCTTATTAATGTGTCTGGTCTGACTATAAATAGATTTCTCTTAGACTATCACTAGTCATTTGTGATGTGGTCCCTTTATTTATAGATTTAGATGATACTTATTTTCTGGAAAGAAAGTGGGGGTTTGAATGATAGCAACAGAAGTCAAGTCATTTCAGTTCATTTCAACCAGCACTAAGCTTTCAAAAGACAAGGCTGTGAAAGCAAATAACTATTTTATTCTGATGGGGTCTAAAATGTAAGAAGTATGTGTTTCAAAGAGTGACCATATTTGACTGGTCTGATATGGATCTTTTCTGATGTGATTTCTATGAATGATCTGTGATAAGCTTGTCCATTATAACATCATATAAGATGATTTTCAGAACTGAATCTTGGTGATATGAAAAAAACAAATCTTTAGATTTAAAAGATTTTAGATTGAAAATTCATTTCTACACTGAAAGGATCCAGAATTTTACCTATTAATTTCAACTCTGTCATTTCTAAATAAGTAGAAAACAGCATGAAGATTGCATTCTTTGTCTCAATACAAGTAGGTTAGTATAGAGGTGCAATTGAAAAAGCTAGGGTGAGGAGTGTGGTTCTTAGACCTGGGCTTCTGTGTCAGTTCTAGTACAACTGTGTTAAAGTAAAAATCAGAGAGGAATCTAATGAAGATATGCATTTTCACTCTGAGATATATCTATCATCACAGAAGAAAAATACGTTACAACACTTTGCAGGCCAATAAAATAAATAAATAAACGGATACTGTCATTATTATTTTCATGTTAACAGCATATGTATTCTAATTACAAAATGTTAGGTAGTATTGCGGATTGCTTACAATCTGTGTATTGCCAATACATTTCTAATATATAAGTTATTGGAAATTTTGTGCAGCCACTAGTGAACTGCAATATGTGCTTCTTACAATCTCATTGGAAATTAAGGTATTACAGAAGGAGAGAATCACTATGCAGTGTTCTAAACTATGTTGTAAATGCTAAGCATTTTAAGCATTACTCAGGTAATCCAACCCCCCCAAAAACAAACAAACAAACAAACAAAAAAACACCTCACAAGATAGATTTTTAAAGTGGTTTTCACACAGAAAAAGTCTTGAGTTTTATTGGTGTAGTTGTTTGCTTGTTTTTAAACTAAGCATCAGTTACCTCTTAATAGTATTGCTTGTCAGGAAATCTTTATTGTTGTTCATGCAATCCCAAGGTTTAAAACAAAAACAAACACAAAACAGCTAAAAATTGAAAGCATGAAATAGAGATTACCAACCAGCTGGTATTAATGGCTTGCTAAATTCCCTTGCCTCAATTTTTCTATAGGGTGTTGAGCCCATGTGATTGAAGTGAAAACATCTCTATGGCACTCATCACTGAGTTTTTGCTACCATTAATACATTTATTATTGTAAAACAGTTTGTGGGATAGGGAAATCCTGTACACAGATTTTCAGAGCTGGAGTATCTTCTTTTAAATCTTTCTGCCTATAACATAGTTATCTTAGAAATTATGATTTCATATCATCAGGTAATAGTAGTTATAACAGCAAGCAACTGTGGTACTTTAGGAATGCGTTTAGTAACAGGAATATGGCAAGTAGCTGTCTGTAATCAATAAGGTTAGGTTTGAGGACTCTACAAAGCTGCAGGCTTGCTTCTTTGATGACAAGGTATTAAGGAATTATCTGTCATTGTAAATAGAAATATACTGGGGTAGTATAAAAAAATAAAAATCAATTGTAGTAGGCCTTTCTGAAAGCATGTATGCTGGAGGGGACTCATATGGTCTATTGTATGTATGAGTATGTTTGGGCAAAGTGAAAATGCAATATCTGGCTATTATAACCAAAAGTTTGAAAAACAAACCAACCAACCAAACAACAAAATGACACACCTGTTCAGAGTTTATCTTTAGTGTAAACATGAAACCAGACAGCACAATTTAATGACCTTGCTACTCAATCTGATGTCTTTCCAGTGCTTCTGGGACCTTGTGGGAACAGAGCTCTAGCTGTGCTTACAGGATGGCTTCAGCCCAATCTACCTGAGTGTGCATGGCACAGGGCATATGTGCACGCTTGCACAGTAGGTTTATGCCAAAAGTAGAGGAAGGCATGAGATTTGTGCTGAATCAGGCTCCCAGAACAGTCTTTTCTGAGTGAAGACAGTAATTGGCAGTCAATATTGAGAATATTAAGATCAATTTTTCTTCATCTTTGTGAAAAATCTAACTAGTCACACACAAACTTTGATCTTACAGAGGATTTTCATAATTCTGTCATCTGAAATGTATTTCTCTTTGAAAATATAGTAAGACCTTCAGCTCAGAATAAGGCAAACTGCAGAAAGTGAAAGCCGTCAGCTCTACTAAAATGTAGATGGTAAACAAAAATACAGATACAAAACAGAAATGTGTACATTCTTTAAAGGTTTACTTTGTTATTTCAGTTGACATTTTACTGAATGTCACTGAGTGAATAAACAAGCTAATGAGGTTTTAGCTAAATCTCTGCAAACAAGTTGTGAATTCAAAAAAAAAAAAGGGGGGGGGGGTGCAAAAAATTGCTCATCCCTTAATCCCAGACTTCTTATTTTGGGACTGTTAGTATCCCCTGGTTTGCAGTGGTGCATTCATTCAACATGTGATCGGCATCAAAGGCATGAAATTCTGATTAACCATTTTTTTTGGCAACTCACCTCTTTCCAGTTTGAACTTGGAATCTCCTCCGTGCACAGACCACTAATGAGGAAATCCTTGCTTATGAATTCAATACAGAATGAGAGATTTTTTTTTTTTTCCTTTGCATAATGTGTGCTTTGAAGTCAGGCAGTCCAAGAAAGTGATTGATCTCGCCCAAGTTCATAACTTTTTCAAAGTACTGCCGATATCATTAAATTTTAATTAACCCTTTGAGCTCCTTCTATGATGTAAAGATGAGGGAACATCAAAGGCTTGTATGTTAGAGCAGCAGTGAAATCTTTTGAGCTGGCTTAGCCTTATTGAAGATATCTAAGCTGCAAAATATTCCAGTTCCGTAGTCAGCTCAATTCTAGTTACTGGCTATGCTCTGTGCTGGAAGAAGCAAAGCTATTGTTACATCCTTGGCTAGGGCTATTTATATACTGAGCCCATCTTTCTGTAAATGTTCTTCCTCCTACTCAAAAAAAAAAAAAAAAAAAAAAAGTCCATCTTAAAGCAAATGAATAGGATATAATACCTTCTTTTTTCCTCCTTCACTTATGCTTGCTTTAGCTATTATTATCCTGGTTAGTTGTCTTAGGAAAAATATAGTGTAGGATTTATTAGGGATTAAGCAAATAATCTTCCATGAGAGGGAAAAAAAAATAAAAAAATCTGGGGCTTGGTATTTTAAAATTCACCCTGTGCAATTCATTTTCTTGACAGGGCAATTTCAGTCAAAAGTGATCTTCATAGACTTCTGACTTCATAGCCTCTTTTTTACAGCAAGTGGATGGGGATCTGCTGAAGCCTTTGAGGGGGACTATGTTTTCAGGGCAAAGCTCAGTTTTGCCTCTGTACTGTGAAATTATTTATACTACTGTGAAGTACATTTGAAAGTACTCTGAACTAACTGTACCTCATAGTAAAGAAATACACAAAGTGTAGAGCAGCAGTAAGTAGTCTTTGCTTCTTGGGACAAAGGGGGAAAGACTTGGATGCAGCAGCACTGTGTGTTGTTGGTATCAGAAAAGACTGTCTGGGATGCAGAGGACAAAGTGAGCAGGAGAGGAAGGAGACAGACACACTCTGTAAATTCCTCAATTTAGGAAAAAGGGAAGGTCAGGAAATGGATATCTTCGGTTGGATTCAGCAGCCTTTGCTTTCCTTTCCTGCTTACTCTTAAAGGTATTGGTGAGGAGATAACAGGGTCTGTTCTTCCTTACCAGACTTGACATTAATAGCTCTGCTTGTGATAGAATGAACTTTTTAATAGACAAAGAAAATAAAATATTGGTCAAAGCAAGATACTTCTGAAGAAAATCTAATGTATTACTTGATGAGCCACAGAGAAAGGGGTATGTCTGTCTGCATGTTGGATGTTATTTTGGTAGTCCGGGGAATTTCCAAAGAGGATCTTCTGCCACTGGAATGAGACGGGTTGCTTGACAACGTGTATTGCAGTTACATTTCACCTGAAATGTGAAATGTAGTTTAAACTTGAAATGCCATGTTCACATTTAATACAACACATACATGTGTGAAAAATAGGATATAAGCCCAGAACAGTTCTTCTTGTATATACATCCAGCATGTGTTGATTTTAAGAGGTGGAAGGGCTTTTCCTATGTTCAGCTACATCTGCCATTGCAAGTTTATCAGTGCCTTCCACAAGGATTATGTGTGCCTTTCTGTTACTCTGACAGCAAAAACGAAATGAAGGCAACTGTTGTGGTGCTACTTTGGGTCCACCTCAAGGGCAGAAGGCTTAATTTAGCTTAATTGAAATAGAAGTGATTAAACCAATATATTAGAAGCAGGGATGGAAGTTTTTCAAAGGATTGCCTGGCTGGGACAAAAGTTTCAAAAGTTCTCTGCTATTTTCGGTAGTGTCAAGAACATAGTTGATGAATGGATTACTAAAATTACTTTTCCTACCTGTCAGTGTTAAATGTTTAAGATTATAGAAAAGAACAGCATTGAATCTATTGTGTGATGCATGAATAAAAGTGAGGTAGTGACATCTGCCAAATACAAATATGGAGTGAAAACAGACATATAGAAATTGAGGTTTTGTAAGGAGCTGTCTCTTTCATAAGTTATGAATTTGAGTTATTGTAACGGCCTACATGTAGTTGTGCATGTGGGGAAATACTGGTGTGATGTTTGTTTGTTGGTTGGTTGGTTTTGTGTTCATTTTATAATCAGCAGACCCTCCAGTTGCTTGGTGCTTGCCTGCCACTGCACATCGACAGTGATGTGGCTGGGACAGCTAAAACAGTATTTTAATGTGTTGTTCCATCACATACGTACTTGCATATGCTACTTTCATTCCTCTTGTATGGCATGGTGATTTTAATGATTTTTTGTGGTGTCACTGTATCAAAACAGATGAAACAATGATTAGCAGGTATTTGTGGTATATTTCCCTAATCTGACATCATAGAAAAAGACATGAGCTATTTTGGAATAGACTACTGTGGGTATCTGGAGCAACACTGATTCAGGTTGTTCACCCTGCTGATCCTGGATTCTTCAGATTATCACAACTAGCATTTGTGTTTTTCTTTTATGTACACATTTCATTATACAGAAAAATGCTTCACATTTTTACTATTTATTTTTTTTTTTTAGGTTAGGCAATATTCCAAATAATGTTAATATTTAAATTATTATTTTTAGTGTTAAAGGAGCTAGTAAATGAACTAATACTGCTAGCAATGAAAAGCAGAGCACTTTATCTGTCAAGTGATAACTGAAGACCAGCAAAATAAGCATTCTGATGTTGTCTACAGGGCTAACTTAATCCCTGGTATAATTTCCTAAATAAAATTTTGCACTATTAGGAGGGTCTTGATGCACTGGAGATAAGTCTATTTCAATGAATGACCTTAAACCTATTTTTTAAATGCAATAAAACTTGTGAAGTTTATTTTTTAAAATCCTTTTTATGAACTAAAAGGTAGATATAACATACAGATGTATTTATTCTTGGTTTATAGTTGGTTTATGTTTTTCTGACTTTAAGAAGTGTCCTGATTCTTTAGAAATTAATGTCTAGCTTTGTAAAATATCTTTGAATTTACAAAGCTACAGTCTTCCAGATAACGTGAGGATGGGCTGTTTATTATGTGTAAAGAAGAGTTATTGTAGATGGAGTACTTCAACAGAAAAGATTGAATGCAAGTAAACTATTTAGAAATCAATTTTGCCCTTGTGAGAGACTTCAAAAAGGACAGGAAGTAAGTAGACTTCGTTATAGTAATATGAGTTAAACTTCTATCAGATTGGCTGGAAAACAAGTCGCTGCGTTTGCATTTTGCTGCTTTTGTGCATTCCGATGACCATTTGCTGCATTAATATTGCAACTGAACTGCTATAAAGTAATTTTTTGCATAGTCTGACAAAATCAGGAATCCTAAATCTAGCTATTGTCAGTATTAGTCACACAATTCAAAACTTGTTGTATTAAGAAACGTTACTAGATATAGAGGATTATTTATGCTGTTAAAATGATTAAATGACATTTCAGTCACTGGAGGACTAACCATCAACATTGTACAGCGTTGTTCAACATTCAACCCTATTCTTACTAAAGAATTTAGTAATTCTTACTATAATTTAAGCAAATCAAGTACATCAGTAATAGCTTATGTACAGGTCCCAACTTTGCTGCATATGACTGCGAGGACTGTAAATATGTCAAGTCCTCTGAATTCAGCAACTTTGTCTAGTAATTATTCATTTGGTAAGAAAAAGGTGAAATTTTAATGTTACAATATTTTTTGTGGTTGTCTCCACATTTTACAATACTACTCATTAGGTACTTCAAATACTGTCCACTGTCATTCTCAGAGAGGTTTATCCAGAGGGAGGATTAGCTATTGCATTGAAGTTCCTTTCCTACAAGTTTTTCCTCTGATACAGGAAATTAAACACAATACAAAAACTGGAGCAGTTCTTTGTTAACTCAAAGCTGCAGCTGCAGCAAGACTCTTTCCTTTGGATCTATTAATATGTAAAAAAGGAACCAACAAAGCACAAATCTTTTTTCAGTCTTGCATGTCCATCACTCTCAGAAGGTCCTGCCTCAAGGCATCTTACCGTATAGCCCTTATAACAGCCGTATCCCTTATTAGCTGTTTTGTAAGCTGCTTCACACAGACAGGCTAATTTGGTTATGATCCTGTCTTTAAGTCCACATTGCCTACAGAAATAATTCCTGCTGTTTATTCTAGGTAATGCTCTTCCTCTTTGTATGGTATTGTATCTGTTGTTATTGAGGCTCTGTTTCTCCAAGAGGTGGTTGCATTTTGATTGCAGGCTTAATGATCCTTTGATGTATCAGAGTGATAGTTAAGAGTTTGCAAGGGAGGTTGTTTAGATCTCAGTCTGAAACATATTAATAGTATTTACAATTCATGTTCAACTGGAAGACATAATGGAAACCTAGGGTACTTTTAAAGGTGATCGTTATTTTAAATGAATTACTGATGACGTGCAACTGTCAGCCTGTTTTCCTGAAAGTGTCAGACAAGTCTGATTATTTAAAAACTCTAAAGTAAGTTTAAACAAAGAAAAAAGAAATCTAAAGTAGTGGCATGACATTTTCATTATTATTTTATCTGGAACAGAGAAATAATAAAATCAAAATATGTGAAAAGAAGAATGGTAAGACTTCAGTATACATATTTCAGATGTTAGGTGAACAGTTTTTAATTGGGCAATCCAGTCATGTTGTATGTCTTATAGTGCATTTTTAGAATAGAACAGAACAGTTCAGTTGGAAGGGACCTTCAGAGACCATCTAGTCCAACTGCCTGACCACTTCAGGGCCAACCAAAAGATAAAACTTGATACTGAAGGCATTGTCCAAATGTCTCCTGAACACTGACAGACAGGGGGCATCAACCACCTTGCTAGGAAGCCTGTTGCAGTGTTTGACCACCCTGAGGGTACTGAAATTTTGCCAGATGTCCAGTCTGCCCCTCCCCTGGCACAGCTCAGTGCTGTTCCCTGCGTCCTGCCATTGGTTCCCAGGGAGAAGAGGCCGGCACCTCTACTGCGCTTCCCCTCTTTGGGGAGTTGTAGGGAGCAATGAGGTTGACTTTTTTGTTAGGTTGCTTCAAGCCAACAGAAGGAAAATGACAAAAGGAAAAGTAAGAGGCCTAATTTATTTGTTAGTAAGCATCCATGGCTTTCCCCAGAGCTGTATTGTGAAATGTACCCCTTAGTTAAGTGGATAATACTTAAGCGTCAGTTATTCAGTATTAGAGCAGCAGGATTACAAGGCAGCTCTATAAGTCCTGCAGGGGCAAAAATACTGCTGTTTCTTGTTACGTATGCAATATAATGGGGATTAACTTGGCATAAAAAACATTAGGAATATCACTGTACTTCAACCATAAAAATGCTGTGTTGTAAAACACAGCTAACGCTGAAGCACATAGCTAAATATTCTCTCTGGACTAATTATTTCATTTTTAAAAACACTGTCTTAAAGCGGTCTTTGTCTTATTTGCAGTTACTCATAAATATGAGGTAAATATGATTTGTGCATATATACACAAAATTTGTACAAAAATGAGAAATATTCCTTGAATATTATGCTGTCAGTTATTTGTGTGGCACTCAGGAGTCTGAGCTCCAGGTTTTTCTGCCTCTTGCTCCCTGTGACTTCAGTGTGAGTGTGGAGCATGCATGGACTGCAGGATCAGTCTAAGGCTGGTAGTGCTGAGAAGGGTTGTAAAAGCTTACATCACAGCTACTGATGGCAAACTCTTATTGCCATCTTATTGAGCACTGGATTGCTAATGAACAGCATTTGAGAATCTTTTATTCTGTGGACAAAATGAATCTTCAGTGTTAATTTGTACTGCATATAATTATGAAGTGGTATGACTAGTTTATTTAAATATACATTTTGCATTGCTAATTTTTTTAAAACATCTCATCTTTATGAAACTCAACAGAGAGGGATATTGAACTTGAAATGCTTACTGCTCTGCAGTACACACAGTTCAGGTATTTAATTGACAAGGTGCCTGGTCAGAGAGGGTAGCTCATATAGGAAGGGGGAGATTAAATAAGCTTTGCTTTTCAGGTCTTGAGATGATACCCAACTAAAGGATAGAAATTAATTCCAGGAGCATTTTGTGAATGTTTTAATGATCTTCTAAAGCACTAAGAAGAAAAGTATATTATGATACAAGCTTCAGTATTGTTTAATGTTAATTGTAAGATTTTTCACTTGTAAAAGGTATTTTTTCTTAGAGATGAATCCAAGTTTACAGTTTATCACTTAGAGTTGGTCAAGGGAAAAAAGGCAGTTAGCTAAAATACAGGCAGTTCTAAAAAGACAGCTTCTTTTCTGGCAGTACTAGCTTCAAATGATGTGCCCACTGAGAGCAGCCTAGTTTGATATAGCCACTTTCATAAAAGCTTATTCAGGATTTAGACTTTAAGTCATCAAAAACTGAACATAAAATAAAAAGGAAAGAGTAATTCTGAGGGTTAACTACAAAGGTGGTTTTTTTGTTTGTTTGTTTTTTGGGTGGTTTTTTTTTTTTTTGGATGTACTACTGTTATTCCTTATATGGAAAGCACCTAGATTTTTTTTATTGTTATTTAATAAATACAAAACCAGCTGACTATGTGATGTGTAGTTATTGGAATCCCAGTATTTGACATGTTCCTTAGACCGTCACAACCTTAGTTTCTGACTCATTACTTTTTCAGTCCATTAAAGATATGTGTTTATTTACTGAAGCTTGCCTCAATTAGCTTTGTTTCTTGCATCTATCAAGCTGTGCTACATAGAACTCACTGGAAGTCAAAGAAAAATTGGATTGGTGTGTGGTTTGCATGGTAGCATGCACTGTTCTTAGCCATTCAATTTAAGGGGGTGTTGCTGAATTGGTATGTGCTAGCATGTATGATGTTTTGGTTATACTGATATATTTGTTTATTCACTAGTGCTATTGGTATAGTTATGATGGAAAATTCCTTAAAATCTCTTCTAAAAAAATGAGTACTGTAATAAAACTTGGTGTGTACCATTTGGCATGGGTTATTTAATAAATAGTAGTATTTGATTAAATGACACTCTCACCATAGGTAAGCTCTACCACAAATGATACTTTTGCTCCATAGCTCAACTTTTTTTTTTTACCATTTAATTTTAATGAAAAACAGTTTATTCTCTGACTTGGCCCACATTATGCTGAAAAACATTAGAAGAATATACCTGGAAAAATGAAAGTATATGCAAAGCATTCCCCAGTTTTTCATAATTACAGTAGCTACTTATCCAAAGGGCAAACTGTCCACAAAAGATTCAGATCAAATACTGTCTCTTCCAATTGACATTTACCTTTATATTTTAGCAACTATGCTATTTCCACATGATACATTTTTATATGATATGCACACAAGAAGATACCATTTCTGCACAGCGATAAAAATATGTTTGAGCCACCAACATTCTGATGGCTTACAAGAACTTTAATAGAGCAGAGACTGAACCAAAATGGGGGACGTTTGGGAATCTCAAGATTTGCACCACTTGCATCCATAACTAAATTTTATCCAGTTGTTTTTTCACAAAATAAAATTGCTTGTGTGCATGTATGTCTTTGCATTTTTATCTCTTTGAGTAGAAGCAAATAGGAAACAAACAAAATCAGTTAAAAAAAAAAAAAAAGGCCAAGGCAACTGATTTAAAGATAGGAATAAACTAAAAAGTAGATATAAATAATTCTAACAAATAGCTGGCAGGCATCAAATGAACTGCATTTCCTCCAGCTGTGCTAGCCTATATCTTTTATATATATATATATATTTAAAAACAAACAAAAAAAAGAGATTTCAGTGTTGTTTATATATATATATATTATCATCAGCTGCCATATGTGCCAATATTGGCTGTATCTTGCTTTCAGATTCAGCTCTTGGGCTATCATTACACTACTTGAATCAGGTTTCAGATTTTTTTGATTTTATTTTGTCTACCAGGAACTGTAATAAAAAATCTCCTCACTAAGGTGGTTGTTGATGTCTGCATGTTTTTGAATGTATATTTGTGTGAGTACAGAAACAAACATAATGCTTCAGCAAAACTTCAGAGTGAATTCCTAAAGTTGATAAGCAATTTGTTTCTCTCTGCTATACGAGATCCAAAGGGTCTTGCACTTTCTTAATTCCTGACAAGGTTGGGAGAACCTTTCTTTCACAATCAGCAGTTCTAATCAATAGGGAACCATTTTTGTAGTAGGTATGATCAAGCCCTAAAAATGAAGATATACAAAGTTTTTGCAATTTATTGTAGAGAGATGGTAAATGTGGTAAATTGGTGGTTATCAAATAGAATAAGGTACAAGTCCTGTTGAAAATTTAAGGTTAGAAAATTTTTAGTATCTCAGGCAAGACAGCCTATGATAAGCACAGATTTGCCCAGAAACACATGCAATGCAAGGTCATATAGTCAGTGTCTGCCTGGTAGCTGGTGAGTGCATGGAACAGTGATGATTTCAGGATTAGAAGTAGAGATATGGAAATGAAAAGGTAATGAGAGTATAAAATAGAGACATTGCCCTTTTGTTAATAGCTTCCCTTATACCTCACCATTGTTAGGAACTCTGTCCCTTTGCACATACTTTAAGAGAATGCAGTGAAAATTTATTTCCTTTTGGATTCAAAATTATATATATTTTTTTATTACTTTCAATATTTAGTCCCAGGAGGGTGCTAGATTATTACTAGGTTGCTGATAGGGCATACTAAAATCTTCTCTGTAAGTCTTTGTGTCCAGTCGTTGTTACTCTTAAGCAAGAAACTTTCTAGCAGTGGGTCGTCTTTTTGATACGTATTTGAACAGGAAACAGGAATTACTGGGGGGGTTAAAGAAGTAGTCCTTCCCATTCTGCCTATTACTATTGCAGAACGTGGCACTTACAGTAACACAGTTATTCCTCGGCACCTGGATCACTATCACAGCAAGGTTCTGGTTTGTGACCAGAAACCTTAGATACTGTGGTAATACAAATAATAACAGCACAAAAAATGTAGCATTATATAAAATAAATTTCATCGTAGACACTTCAATTAAGTAAGGAATAACGAAGGGCATCTTTCATCTTGTTCCTTATATTGCTGGCAAAATGCAAACCAGAGTTTAAAGAGTAGAACTGAATATGTCAATCTTTCATATCAACCCCCTGCTCAAGTGATTCTAGAAATGTCTGTTTGAATTATGAAAATAGGTTTTACCTGTCACCCACCCCTAGACCTTCTTGCTGTTCCTATAGATATTTTCTTTTTCTTTTTCTCCATACACTTGATTGAAAAACCAACTGTTTCTGCCTTTTCATATTCTAGGATTCTTTGACTCTTTACAAATGCCAGCAGTCACACAGCTGTGAAAGAATCTTTTGATATTCACATTTATTGTAATATAGAATTCAAATTTATTTTTATTCTATCTTTCATGCTTCTCAAGCTTTAAATCCTGCAGAGAAAAAATATAGATGTGAACACAGAAGAAAAAGAAATCGCTGGTTTGAACTCAAGACTGTAACCAAAGAAACTCAAGCAGTGAGAATTATTTCATTTGGGCTGAGGTGTGTGTGCATCTGTGATGAGAGAGATGGATGAAAGGAGATGAAAGTGGAGAGGGAGAAGATCTACTTATGCACGTGTCAGAATATCTATGTATTTATGTGCACATATATATATTCTTAAGCGTGTACATATATTTATAGTCCATGTGAAATATTGTTGATCTTGTGGATAACACATCATATAGGAGATATTAGGCAAAATTCATCATTTGAATTCAGTTTGCTATGCCTACAAGGTATCAGTACTTTATAAAATCTAGTGGCTGCAACTGTTTGTATTTTGTGTTGTAAACATTGTGTTACAATCAAATATTAAATTCCTAACATTTGATTTCTCTTGTGACCATTAGGATGATTTTTTCCTCGGATTCTCTTAGTCTGACAACTGCTAAATCATGATTATGTGGGGAATGGAGGTCTCTTTTTAATAGCTTTTCTGTCTATGCACACATAAAGTGTAGTTTCCAGTTAACAAAGTGTGATGATGCAT
This sequence comes from Stictonetta naevosa, assembly GCA_011074415.1. NCBI lineage: Eukaryota > Metazoa > Chordata > Aves > Anseriformes > Anatidae > Stictonetta > Stictonetta naevosa. The sequence continues at coordinate 3,128,917 of CM021709.1, forward strand.
TGTAAGTAATACAGTTTATACTGATTTACTGCAAGCCACTGTGAGGTAACAGGAAAAGTTTTCTACCACTGCCATTTTAAGTGCATTATAAGCTGAATACATCAATATAGAATCAAACCTACTACATTACATAAAAGAGCACCTGGCTGTACTATACATCAGAGAAGCTTACAATCCTATTCAGACCTTTAGACTCACTCTAACTTGTAATTTAAAAAGAATAAAATATTCCTGTTCCAGATAGCTCCATTTCAGGGTTTTACTAGAGTAGAAAGTTGCCCAACCAAGTTTTTCAGATGACGGATGATTTTGTTGTGCCCCTTCTAGAGAGCATGTGTATCACAGAATCATAGAATGTTAGGGATTGGAAGGGGCGTTGAAAGATCACCTAGTCCAATCCCCCTGCCAGATCAGGAACACCTAGAATATGTACCCAGTGTTCTGTAGGGAAGCACTCTACAGTCACAGGCTATAAGTTGTAAATATACAGTTATGGCTGAGGTAACAAGTAACATGTTAATGCTAATTTCAGAAGCCTCTTTTTCATTTAGAACAGCTTGAAATTCTCCCAGGTGTACCGTCAATTTGAAGTGAACCATGGGACTATTACCTCTTTAACCAAGCACCCTTCTTTGCATTGTTTCTTTTAAACCATACATAGTTGAGGAAGTAAAGGTAACCCAGAATATTTGCAAGAAAACAAAATAAACATGGTGAGAACATCATAAGGGAAAATATTTAATGAGCAATATGAAATGCTTCTACAGAGATTTTGAGGGATATGTGGTATAGCGTAAGGGAACAGGTGTGTATGCTAAGTAGTGCCTCTTCAGAGTGTTACAATTTGGAGTGGACAGTTATTTTCTGCTGCCGAGATAGCCTTGTTGATTGTATCATCTGGCTGTTGTACTATTTTTACTTATCTAGAGGGGCAGGTATAATACAAGTTTTGTGTATCATACAAAGTGATATTGATAGCAAGTCCTTATAGCAAGGACTAAGTGTTACTCCACCTGTGGAAGCAAAATACACATAAAAAAATAGAAATTATACTAGGGTCTTAGCTCTTAGCATTTTCCAGGTAAGTGACTCAATGTGCAGTGTAGCACTATAATTCTTTAAAAGCACTTAAAGAAGGGATATTAAATTAATAGTTCAAGAAAATAGTGAGTGTTTGTCTGGAGTGGGAAGAAGCCTGGTTTCCTAAGGGAAATCCTTCAGTGTTTCCAGCATCAACAACATAGTTTGTCACTTATTGCAAATAAAAATAAACTATGTTTAGAATATGCAGAGTTTGTTTGATGTTTTCAATCGTTATAGGCACCAAATGAAGTCTTGTTTTTCATGATACTGTTCCTATAGAAGGGAAAAAAACAACAACAACAACCAAAAAAAACCCCACAAACATAGCATCTGATGACACTAAAAATCCTGATTTTTTATTGCTATATGTTGTCTCAAAATCCTTACCAGGTCACGTAAAAAAGGAATATTACATTACTTCATGTAACATTCTGTAATTATATTTAAAAAGACAAGTTATTTATGTGTTGTCAGTATTAATAGGAATTTGTGTAGTAAATGTCTCTAAGAATTGGTCAAAGTACTGTGAGGTTTTGTTGTTTTTTTACTATTTTTAATAAAAATAATAAATTTGTTTCTCACTAATTCAAAGTATTTCAGCAAAAGAATTCTGCTGGATGAAATCCTGTAATCCAAATAAGATGTTGCTAGCCTTGCTCCCTGTGTTATTTATGCTCAAGTCACAGTAGTCTTTCTTGAAATTATGTCACTCATTGGCATATCTTCCTTATCTTACAATGATATAAACTTCAGGTTTTAATCTCAAGTAACTTGTAATTCATAAATCTCAAACTCCAGCAAAATTTCTCGTAATTAAAAAAGAAAAAAAGTTATTTGCTGCTTACTTCCTCACGTTTTTTTCACTTCAGTTTAAAAAAAAGTTACCTCCTACTTTTTTATACTGCTTTGGCCTTTTGCACAGTGAAAGAAACTTGGTCTCTGAGGAATTTAGTGCAAACAGTCCTGTGTCCACTTTTAAAATGAACACTCTTTGAAGCAGGCTTGGTGCATCCACATGGGTGTAACACTTAGTGTAGGTCTTCTTAATATGCCTGCAGATGTATGAAAAAAAAGAACAAAATCCTGTGTTTTGTTGTTGCTTTTTTTTTCCCCCCTAGGAACATAGCACACGCAAAGTGTCTGGAATAAGGAGAGGGCTCTGTCACAACCCACTGGTGTAGTGTTTCTTAATAACATGTTAAGGGGCTTGTTTTGGAAGCCCTGAATGTTTGAAAGCACAGGTCTCCTATAATGTTACTGGGGCCAAATGTGGTATGGTTGCATCCAATCTGTATGTCTGGAGCAGAACCTGCCACAAGCTAATTTACTCAGCTTGTTCTAGGAAAGAAGCCCAGAAGCTGTTGCATGCGGTTAGGGGTTGCAGGCGGTTAGGGGTTCAAAACCTTGAAATGAAACCAGGAACATAGCAAACTGATTGGCTAGGCTCTAAGATGCATTAGTACTGGTGACACCCCCAAATCTGCTTTATAATTAATTTTTATGGACACAACACTTTTTTTTTTTTTTTTTTTTAACTCTTCTGTTTTGATCATCCTCCATAATCAACCTTTGAGAACTTTTGAGGCTCCTTCTGTCCGTCATTATATTAGCTCACTACCCAATGTAGATATTTCCTTTTATTGATAATTTCTCATGAGCTTTACAGTTCCTGTTTTAATATCCCTGTCTCCAACAGTACTATGTAGCAATATGCCAAATGCTCTTCTCGCATCTAGAAGCATTGTGTAGTTTCTGGTTGGTATATCTAAAACTCAAGTTACACTGATTTTGACATTTATAATCAGTTAGAAAAGTTTCTCTTGGTCAGAATGTTAAAAACTGTGTGGTGATTGAAAGAGGAACTGGGAGCAATGTTGTCTTCCTGTCTAGGTGGGGATTATATTTTCTATGATTGGCATTTTGCCCAGTGCTATAATATTGTAGGGATGCTCTTGATTTTTTTTTTTTTTTTTTATGGTCTGGCATACAGCTGTCTAGGCTGTAATTTTTATTTAATTATTTTTTACTTAATCTGAATTTTGTTATGTTAGGGAAAAAGGTGTGTAGCTGCCCCAAATGTCACTGAATACAAGGTATATGTTCTGTGGAACGTCTTGAACTAACAATTTACTGTTTGTATTTTTTTTGTGGTTGATGGAAACCAATTTCAATAACTCATTTGGCCTCTTCTGGTTCTGTCTCTACATATTCATAATTACTTTGCATTTCAGTAATACCAAGAGTATATCTACCTCTGCTCTGTTTTTAAAGTACTCAGCAGCTTGTTCTGTCTCCTTATAAACCATAAAAATCCTTTCATTTAGATTATTTCCTTTGCAAAATCCAGTTCATTAGGATTTTTTTTGGTTTACCTTTTTTTTTTTCTTTTGATGCTTTCTTATACCCGACCTATTTCTTCTTTTTAATTTATTTCTTGTTCAGTGCTTTGTAGAATCACTGCTTATTCTTAATATTCTGTTTGAAGAGCATACTGTGGACCTTCTGTGTTTCCTGTGCTTTGGAATGCAAACCCCACATAGCTTTAGAGCTTTGGTCTTACAAAAAATCAGCATTTGTTCATATTCAAATTGAGTAAGATTAATTTTTCATACTCGAGTCATTTAGCTTCTTATCTGGCCAACTTCAACTATTAATTTCTGTAGTTTTACTTTCTCAAATTACAAACTTCAGATACTGATTTGTATGTGCTTGGAAATTCAGCATAAGCTGAGTTCTTATAGTTAAAACTTCAAGTTTATTGCTTGCAAAAGTAAAATAGAAAAGTAAAGTAGAAAAGAAAATATACTGAAAGACTAAGAAAAATGTATTTTTATATAACAAATTAAGATTTCTTTAATATGTAATATTAAACTTTTTCAGTTTTTTTTTCCATGATGAGTCACAAGGGGAAGTACCATTTAATTGTTTCAAAGTTCAGATGTAGATCAGATCCAGCTGAGTACACATCCCCAGCATCTGCCTGGTGTGAAAGGAGCATAACTTTCTTAGCAGTAGAATAATAGAGGAAATGAGACAATTCAACTTTTTGATGTCTGGAATTTCACAATCTGCTTACAGTATTCTTTTAGAACTTGATTTCCAGGAACTATCTATATTGATTTCTGAGGGGAGGTTAATTTAAAACTTAGTGACATCATTAGCAACATTTACATGTATTTGAGTGGACTTCGGGTTAGGACATTTACTTACAGCTGGGCAACACACATACCAAGTGGATTTCAAGACAGCAGAAGCCCTTCAAGAAAAACATGCCTTTTATAAGAAATAAGTAGCACAAAATGTGTGAAACCTTATTTGTTGAATTTTCTGATTATAGATGTTGTATGCATCTGTTACCTAACGCCTTGCTAAAGAGGACTTGAATTCTAAGTCACTGTGGTATAAGATAACCCAGCAGATAGCATAGATGTACTTTAAAAACTCCAAACATGCACGAACAGCAACAGAATAATGTTGCCCTTTAGTCACCAGTACTTCCTGCATGTATAATACATGGTTAAGCACGATATGGCTAAGAAATGTCTTTCTTGTCTAAAATATTTGTCTGATCCTGCATTTCCAGCTGTCTGCTATCTTATCTTTTGACCTCTCAGTCACACTGCTAATAGGATTTCTATAAACCAGTGCAGCAGTGGACTTCGTGGGCTCAACATATTAGTTCATAGGCTTTCATCTCTGGAACCTAGTTCAAATTCAGTGCTGACCAAATGTACCATAATCCTTCTTCGGACATTCTCTTTGAATAAGGGAGCATAGTCTATGCTATCTTCTGTAACTCAGCTGGAAACTGGCTTCCATACACGTCATTGCCTAATTCAGATATGTCATTTTTTTCATTAAAAGATATCAAGCAAGCTGTGCAATATATTTGTTTTCCTGATACAGATATCTATAGATATCAATTATGATCAGAAGATAATAGGTTGTCAAAAAATTCTACAGTTTCAAAACTTTTTAATTTTAAAGTCTAATTAAATCAAAACATCAGCAACATTAATCAGAACAAACATTTCAAAAAGAATGTTTTTGATTCAAATTTTATATAAAATTTGCCTATTTGAACCTGATTTTAAAAAGAGAATGAATTTAATTAAATTTAGAAAATGTTTACATTGTGAAATTGTCAAATCAGACTATTTTAATATCGTTTGCAAAATGATTGCTCTCTTCCATGCCTACAAGAAACTAACTTTCCACAGCTCCACTCTAAAATGCATTTATGCAATTGTGTAACGTGATGCACAAGTTGTTTCAATTACTTCCAAGACTCTGTATGCACAGGCATTTGATGGATGGCAGCCTACATCAGTTTTTAATCTCCCCATACAATGATCTGGTTGTATAAGAAGAGTAAAATGGCACTGATAAAAATTGATAAATGGCAGGAGAAGAAAGATAAGATCTAGGCAAATTGTGGTGGCAGTATATGGATACACTATGGTGAGCAAGATGAGAGCCTTTCATTGTTCTAATTGTCTATCCATTTCCAGCCTCCACACAGCATACTTAATTCTTTTTCAGATTTTACTTTCCCCAAGTACCATACTCATTTAATTTTTTTTAAGAACTTCGTAGCATACTTCAAGGCAGCTACTGATCCCAGAATTAACATTTAAAACATTTCAAATATTTATCTGCCTTCCTATTCTCATCAGGTGCCCTTTTCAGTTCATTTATATTTTGACTTGTTTTCATTTATTGTTTTGTTTTAGGAAAATAATAATAAAAAAAAATCCTTGTACTAATATCTCTTTCAGTCGTTTCTGTCTGTTAAGCATCAAGTATCATATCTGATCTTTTCATGTTACGTGATTTGCTGTGGCACTGGTGGTCTGAGTGTAGCATTCAGCAGAAACAAAAAGGGCCATGAAGACTGAAGGTCTGTTCTCTGGAAGCCCACAGGGCTATCATAAGCAACTGTCACAAGTTGAGGTATTGGAGAGACCATATACAAAAATAGTTGACTTTTTATGGATGATCCCACACTGGTATACTAGTTACTGTTCTTCCTGTGAATTGTGGATTAACCGGGTGGGTTTGTCTGAAGGAATGCAGCATGATGATGTGACTGATCTATGATGGTCCCGTGTGCCCCCTGCCACTTAAATCCTGATGGATATATATCCCCACCACCAGATATGAAATGGGGTTAGGAATTTTGCTCTTCTTTCTCACAGTTTTATGAGCTGCATCTACCTCCAGGTGAGAATTCACATTGCATGTACTAGCCAGGCAATGAGTAGAGCAACTCAGCATTGCCACTGCAGGTTTCTGTGAGCATGCAGGGTGGGAGGGTGGCAGGGGCTGCTGGAGCTGTGCTGTTACCTTGGGAATGGGGCAGTTGTATAGACACAAAGGCTTATGAACCATGGCATGGTGACCTCTGCTGCCCATAAAGTAATTAAACAACAAATACAGATTTAACCAGTATTAGATAACAAATCACAAGGAACTAGACTAATTATATGGTGTTAGACATTTAAGCTATTTTATAACTAGCTAAGCTTAATTTCTCTATTGTATAAAAATAACTTTGTAACAAGCTACTGTATATCGTTGTTAGTGATATTTTACCTAGCATATAATTATGCTAGATCTCTCTTGGTGATATTTTGGGAGCTGCATGGAAGATGTATTTTTCTCTTGTATATTTTGTAAAATCACAAGGTATCTTTTGAATACATCTATATTGTTATTTTTTTTTGTCTGTTTCTCATCTAAACTTCAACTTACTCATTTATCCTGCCTAAACAATAGGCATGCTTCTGCTTTGATCTGTAATAATCAAATAGTAGCCTTGGTTGGAAAAGCTAATCCAGAATAGGTTGTCAAAATCCATGTCCCGAAGGCAATATGTAATGCAGAGAGTAGCCATTGCAAACAGTACTCACATCCTGATATTCTTAAAAAAGTAACAAAGAAAATGTTGCCTGTTTCAACCTATTTTTTTTTTCCAAATACCTGTGGATGTTTTTTCAAAGTATTTATTAAATACTAAGTAGATTAATCATATTTTATCCAATAAATTATACTGATAGTACATCACAGCTCACTTTAAATTAAAATAGCAATGTAGTTGTTTCTGAAGATGGTGCCTCAATAAATTGACACTGAGATCCAGTTGTATTATTTTGTTCTTACAGTTCTTTTTGTTCTTACAATATTAAGTAGCTCAAAGTAGGATGTAGACTTACTGTCTTCCATTAAGAATTATGCATACCTAATAGAAATTCTTATTCATATATATGAATGTGTGTATGCATATAAGTAAAAAGTTACATATATTTATATTAATCTCTTCCAAAAAGCTGACTTTTTCCTTCTCTTTCTAGACATATGAAAGAAACCACTTTCTTCACTTAACAACAGTATACAGTTAGGATGGGTCAGCTATGAGCAAGTAGTGATGGGTAGCAGTGATGTTGTCTTTGTAAAGAAGAAAAGTGTTCTCTGGGGCAAATGAACATGACTGGGGATTGGACCCTCCTAGTGGTGTGAGGTAAACTGAGCTGCTGCTCATTTTCTTAATGATTTTTAGGAGAAAATAGTTTCCTGTTTTTTTTTATCTCTCAGACTGTTTTCCTATGCTCTCTTGCCTGAATAGGACAGTGGGAATATAAATATCCCAAAACACCTTGTAGCTCATGTAGAATTCAGAGCTTCTGGAGTCTTCTTTCCCCTGGACCTTCATGACAGTAATTGTAGAACTGGGTGCATCTTTCTTTAAACAAAGGATAAACTAAGAATAAAAAAAAATGTAACATTATCTCATTTTATATACAATGGTTAAGTTGAAGAGAAAAGCCATCACAGTTCTAGTTTAAAATGCTAATACTAGTTTAGTGATTTGGCTCTGCAAGCTGTTCAACAGGCCAACTCTACATCTGTTGGTATAGATAAAAATCTGCGTGGAGGTAGGAACTTGACATATATGGATACTTTGCAGAAGTGAGGTTGCAAGTCTTGCAAAGGTTATTCTTGCCAAATGTTCCTGTATTTATTGTGACGCTGTCTTTGTTGAATTCATTGAATGCAGCTCCTCCTCCACCATCCATTTGATTTGCAAATGAATTCTCTTCAACTGTATTCACACCCCTTCTGTATTTGCTTTCCAACACTATTCCAGCAAATTACTTTACTGGCAGGAATATTTAGTGAACCAGCCAATTTTAAGTAAGTGATGCAAGAGTATTCACACACACTCACACAAACCTCATTCATAACTGTACGTATTCATACATATAGTTTTAAGATAAACCTTAAAAAGGTAATCAATGAATCAGCACAAACATTTCTTATAACCTATGTTTCAGGTCAAAACAACAACTTTGAATGTCAAATTATTTTTATTAACTGCCTATGTATATTATATTAACTGCCTAGGTGAATAGAATAGATGAAAACCAACTGGCAGAAGTAAGATTAATAAAACTGATATCTGTTTGAATATAACTTCTGATGAGGGAAATTTTACTGAATAAATTATTTTGATTTATCTACTTAATCCTAACGTGTTAGAAAACTGTAAAACTGGGCAGAATAGTTGCAGTGATCCTTAATATTTATTTATTTTTCAGTAAATAAAACAAAATAATGAATAATATTCAAATGACCAGTGAGTTTTGGATACTATATTATAGTTTTTGTTGCTTATCTGACTCACTATATTTTAATTGCATCACAATGCAAAGCTAAAGACTTGGATAGAAAAATATCATGTATTTCTTTAAAGAGTTAAATTTGATTTCCAGATTCACTGGCATAACTCAAAATTAACCAATACAGTTATTTCCACTTTCATGAATACTGTCCTTTTATTGGATGATGCAGTGAAACCAAAATACTGCACCTTGATCCTAAAGGTTACTAAGAAGCAATCAACAGCAAATCAGCATGTGTGTGTGCATGTTTCTTTAATCTGTGGATGTCAAAATTCTTTTGTATCATTCATTTGGATTTTTTTTTTTTTTTGAAGGAAAATGTGCCTGGACATATGCATCTAGTTTTTCTTTTGAACATTTTCTGGTCTCTGTCCAACTTTTCTCTTTATCTCCTGCATACCAGCTTCCAGGTATCTGTCTCCTGACGGTAGAGATGTGTGGAAGATTAGTGTCTTGATTGGCAGGTTGGCTAACATTACAGTTCCGTTCATATGGAGCTTTCCTTCATGTTCTAAAAAACTACCACAGACAGGCTAGAAAAAAAATCCTATTTCCCGTGTTGCAAAACAGCACATGCAACCTTAAATTCAAAATGCAATCTGAAATGAGATATCTTTATATATTTCACATACCAATACAGACAGAATTATGGATGAAATAATCATTTCTTGTCTTCACATTCAATAACTTAGAGGGAAGGCAAACTGAGTAACTCACAGAGGGAATGGCAGAAAGCTCAGGATCATCGATTGTATCTTACTGCTAAATGAATAGATCAGAGTCCTTCTTCAATAAATAGAAACAGGAACGTTGTTTTTCACGGCCCAATCTATTCTATAACGCTCTGCCTGTGTGTGGCTACAGGGACATGAAATACAGAAAGACAAATGATTTACAGCTATATTTACACATCTCCCTACATAACAGCATTGAAACAGGATCCAACTATACAGAAGATATTCTATATAAAAGCAAAGTTTAATATTATGAGTAGACATCATGTGGAAAAAAAATCTGATTATATTTTCTTAAGCTAACTTTCTTTGCTTGCTGTCGGGAGACCTGGCTAAAATTCAGATGACCATCGGTCCTAATGCTTTTGCGATTATCTCTATATGTGAAATGCCAGCCTGCAACTGACATCTCTCAAGTAAAGTAATAAATAATAATTAGGTGTTACCTTAATATTTCCCCAACATTGCAAACAAGACAGTATGCATGTAACATATGAAGCTGGTTCCAAGAGATATCTTGAAGGTAAAACAATATAGAAGTCAAAACTCTGTTTCATTACAAACTGAAGGGAACATGATATACAATAGCCTGTCTCTGGTATGAATGAAAAGGAGTTTCATGCTTTTGTATTTGACTTGCAGATGAATTATGTGTGTCCCATTTTTGTGCAAAATGAACCCGTTCAATTTAGCAATACAAAACAAGGGTTTAACTAAGGTCTACAGATTGATAGTGAGAGCTGAAAGACTCAAAGTCTGTAATGAGATCATGAGAACACTACAGGATCAACGTCTTGAGTTGTTTTACTGGATCAGAAATTGAAAGGACAAAAAGCTTTTACCCTCAGTCCATAAGTCTAAATTTATCCCTTTTATAAAGCTTTTGCATTTCATACTGTACTACTTCAAGACATCTGTCCCTAGCTTCTGTGATGTTCGGCTATATCAGATTTTTTATTTTAAGCCTGAACTTCCATGATGTTCCACTATGTTTTATTTTATTTTAAGCCTTAATATTAGAAAATGCCATGTCCCTTGAGCATTCTATTAAAGTGAATAAAATATTTTCATTACACTCTCTGTGGGGAGATTTTTTTTGACAGTATATGTGAAAAGTATTTCCATCTTTCCTTCTGTAAAAGTATCTTGTAAATCCAGAATTAAAATACAGAAAAGAACCAAAAGTTAGCAATTTTTAATCTATGAACATCTGAGTGATCTGGGTCATTCATTTGTTGTCTCTTTAATTTGTTCCTTATTTTATTAATTTCTACCAAATTCACTGTAATTTTATCAGTTTCCAGAGTATCTGTTGCTTTTATGTACTTAATTTTAGCTCTGCAGTCTATGGCTTTTCTGCTGGTATTTTTCGTCTTGTAGATCTCAAGTTGAATTAAATGGGAAGGTCAACAGAGCTTCCGTTCTGATTTTTATGTGAGCAGAGTTAGTCCATTGCTATTTGCTTTTAAATTTCCGTGTTGAAAATAGGTCTACTGTTTTGATGAAGCTGTTTTTAGGTTTTCCACTTGAATCTTACTAATGGCTGATCTGTAAGAGTTCAAGGAAGGCTACATATTTTTTATACACTTTATATTGTCAGAAGCCTGCTTAAATTTGTAAGACTGATAACTGAAATAAACTGAGATCCAAAGTGGAAAGTGGTTCCTTTAACAGAGAATCCCTTAGGAGTTGCTTTTAGGAAAATTCCATTAACCTTATCTTTGCAATGTTTTTCCTAAATTACTTTTTTGCAGGTGGCAATTGCAGTCAAGCTGTTTGTGAATGGGAAGTTCTAACATAGATCTGGTCACAAAAACCCTATGCCTTAGCTTGCACCTTGTATTATTGACTCCTGATTGTTGTTTTTATCACCTGCTACTACTCTTTCAGAATTCATGTTAAAGGTCTCTTTCAGAACAAGGGTAATCATTCAAGAAACAGGAACTCTTGCAGTTAGTCTTCACTAGTCTCAAACCTGTTCAGATATGAGCTGCTACCCTGTTGAGTAGTTAATATGATCATTCAAATGTGTTACTGAGAGCAAAATTTCAACTTTTTGACTGAATTGCAAAATGACCAGATAATAACACAACACTAAAACTCAGCTCAGATTCACCATCTGATGGAATGAACACATGCACACACGTGTGCTCACACACACAAAAACTGTCAGATCCAATCTTGTTCAGTGAATTCTTAATATCTGATTAATTTGAATGACCCTTATGCATTCAAAATGCTTTCTGCACTTTGCAAATTTTAAAATGATTGAAACTAAATCTTGGTCCCTTAAGGGGTGATCCATTGTTCTTCTGAAGAACCTAATCAGATCTATTTTTCAGGACTAGAGGGGGAAACATTGCTGGTAGGAAATTGAAAACTAGCAAAATATTGCAGTAGTACAAAGTATTCCCTTGATGATTTTGTTAATTAAATTGTTATACAAAAATTGCCAAGTGATTTGAGTCCCAAGGGAAGACTTGCTGCTTTTTTTCTGAGATACTCCTACCAATACCTAACCCTTAGAGCACTCATAAAACATAATGGTGTACATTAAGATCTGTTGTTTTGAAATTGCATCAAATAATTGATCAGAAACTATAACAGGGATTATAGAACAAGATTAGAACTGAATTGTAGCAAATAATTGCAAAAATAATTGAAGTTATAAACCCTGAAAACTGGAAAACAGTTCTTTTTAATGCCTACAGGGATGGGACTTGTGGCTTTTGTTAGGATTAACATCAGGAGAAGGGGTGAATGAAGAAAACAGAGGGAGCTTTAGATTGGATTAAAATTATGACATAGCCTACCTTAAGAAAGAAAGCAAAACTTTCTAGTTCTCTATCAGAGTAAAAATTAAGATAAAGAAAAACTGTTATTTTCACTTCAAAGAATATGATTTCTCAGAAATACTTTGATCATTTGAGAATGGCCAGCTAATAAAACCTTGAAAGTTGTAGATCTTTTAGATTTTTATTTAAGCGTATTGCGTCTGCTTGGTGATGTACTTACTGAGTCTATTGTTTGTTCCACATATAAGTGGACTAAATTCATAGCTATATGGAGGGAAAGAAAGAGATTGTAATTAGTCATTTTTATTTGTTTAGTGCTAATCTAGTCTCAAGTTTTCAGTCACTTTTGAGAAATGCTGCAGATTTCACAAAGAGGGTTTGGGGGGTATATGTGGAATTTAAATCACAGTTCCTTGGATTCTGTAATATCTAATCCTTCTATTGGAAACAATAGATGTCACCATTCATATGAATGAGTACTAATTTAGAGTCACTTCTATAAATCTGTGAAACCCAGAGGCATTATGTCAATCTGCTCACTATTGACATATTTTGTTTGGAGTTAATTTGAAAAATCTGAGGGAAACTCATCTTGCACGTTAATTGAATGTTTTAGAATCATATGTACAAAACCAAAACAAAACTTAAAAGGCATAAAGCAAAAACAGGTATTGCATAAAACCTCTTACATTTTTATGTATCCTTTATCACAAACAATATTCCACAGGATTGTTAGACACTGGGTGAAATTCTGTCCTTAGTAAATTCAGCAGCAAAATTATAAATGGATTTTATTGATGTGTAGAAAAAAAAAGTCCTTAGTGCAGCCTGTTTAATGATCCACCTCCTTTTGGCATGGAGAGTGTGGTACCATGTATTTTCAAAACTGTTTATGTTCCCTTTTATTCATCTGTCACTAATTTGTAATGTTTCCAAAGTGTTTGTTTATTTTAAAGTAGGACTTATTAAAACCATTTAACTACTCTTATTATTTTCCGTTGTAAAAGTTTAAATTAAATTTAGTAGTGAAATTGAAACCAAGTATTTTTACCTTGCTGAGATGTTACTATTTCACAAAGTAAGGAAAAATCAGAATATTCTTGCAAAATATTATAATCTTGATAAAACTGCATTTTCAAAAAGAAAACTGTTCTTTCAAAACATGAAATAGTTCTGATCTCACAAATGCTTGTTTAACTACATCTAATTCCATGTAATTTCAAACTAGAGTGAAACCCAGAGGGTACGCTACGTACTAGAATTTCTGCATGACTAATCTTGTGCAGTTAACAAGGTTGGGCAGCTCTGTGTATAATTCATGGCTACTCAGAGGGTATCTTGGGTCTTCAAGTACAGCTTCATCTCACAGAATTCAAATTTAAGGCTTGGTGTGAGAAACACAGCACACCGTTTACTTCTGGGCTACCGCAATGCCTCAAAAAGAGCAGCTTTCCTGTTGCTGGTAGAAGAGGTAAATAATTTTAACTAAACATCTTGATTAGAGTTGCCCTTTTCTTCCAAAGGTGATCTAAGTTGTAAACATTAAGTTGTCAGAGGACATTACGATTAATAATGCTTATCTCCAAAAGAAAAATCCTGTGGCAGAGAAAATCTGAAACAAATAGGATGTGCTGGCATACATATTAAATGGGGTAATGTCTTATTTCTGTAACTGAAGCACTTAGGCGAATCTAATTAACCTTTCAAATGCTGATTCCTGAGTATTTTTGGCATCAAGTTCTATGACTTGAGGAAAACATCAGATGCCAGCACCAAAATGTTTTGTTGTTTCCTTTACCTCAGTGGGGAAAACTTAAGCTCAGCTTTGCCTCAGATCAGTTTTGTTATTTGCAGTGTCCATTTGTAAAATACAATTAATTTAGTGTTATTAATCGGATGATAGGCAACACTTGCTCTTGTGGCCTGCTCAACACTGTTTCATCATTGTATCTTCCCATTGTCAAAATCTCCTGAAGGAGTTCAGCCATTTGGGATCTTTTTCATTTCTCTGCAGGTTAGCCTCGCTTCCTGTGTGGGGGAAAATCATAGAGCAATTTAGGAAATTCCTTCTGATCTCAGGGTTGCTCAGAATAGGATTCTGTGGAGCATTTAGTTGGCCTGTGCTTGCGATCTTCCCAGATGTGCCTCATTTCATGTTGTGTGCTTCACGTTTGTGAGGTAAGAGCACCGGGGCGCGGCCCCACTGTACCTCAGCGGCTCCACCGCTGAGGCTGGCAGTGGCTGCGGCCGGCACTGAGGAGCTGCCAGGCTTAGTGACACGGCGTGTTCCCAAGCTTCCTATGTGTTTTCAGTCAAACTGAGCAGAGAGGTAGTGTATGACAAGTGTGAACAGGACAGAGAGCAGCGGGGTGCCCTCATGGCCCACAGGTGCTGCTCGGCTTCTTCAGGGCAGGGGTAGCTAGAGCCTTCTGGAAGATGACATGGTGGCTGCGGGCCGATCGCCGCCCATGCACAGGTAAGCTCAGGGCTGGTCTTTTGGCTTTTATAGGGGGGCTTGATGCAGCACAGGGCTCAGGGAGGATTCATTTCAAAGGGCTTGGCCTGTCTGAGCTCCTGAGAACTGCCACCTGAAGTACATTCCTGTGTCAGCCACCCCCTGTTGAGGAATAAGTTCTTCCAGAGTGTGAGTTGTCTTGTTCCACTCTGGGTGTGTGCCTTTGGATGAGTTGGTTTATACCCCAAAAGTGCCTGTCCCAGTATCTTCCGCCCCTCCCATCTCTAGGGGAGTATGTATGTTGAGGTGATATTATGTCTTTATGTGCATTTAGATGGATAAATTTTGCTTAAATGGAAAGATGCATGAGAACTGTATTTGAAATAAACATTTGCTAAAATTAATGTCATGAAGAGCTGTGAATGTAAAATAAGCTTAACAAGAGGAATAATTAATGGTTCTGGATTTCTGTCTGTATGGTATAGAGTAGAAAAGAAGAAAATTCAGCAGGCTAGAGTTGCTCAAATGTATGATTCAATTATATTGTGATTTTGCTGAATACAGCATGGGAAAAAATAATAATAATATAATAATAATAATAAAAAGAGACCAAAAATAGGGAGTCAAAGCCTCCAGTTAAATGGAAGGAAGTAATCACTGGCTTCTGTCTTAGTTACCTGCTTTTACCTAGAGGACTATTTTTAAGGAGAAAAGGCAGACTTCAAGCTCTGTTGGTAGTGAATTGGTTAAATTGTCCCTTTTGGATCTCACAGAACAGTATCAGTCATTTTACGTTAAGGGAAAAAAACGTCTAATCTTTGACAGAAATGAATTACTTCATATGGGACAGCTACATTTTGTCTGATACTTGTTGTCAGCTTTCAGTAGGAGACGGGGAACGAAGAAATAGATTTCATCAAGCTCTGAGATGGGAGGAAATGAAATCTTAGCAAAGAAAACAAGTTATGCCTCTAAAACGAATTGTACAAGCAAGAAGATCTATCGGGTGAAAAACGAATGTTAAAATCATTTGCCAAAAGATGACTTAGGCAGTGCTGGGGAGACAGGAAAAGGCGGAGAGCTGTGATATTCATAGTTTATCAAATGCCTATCAAAGACATCTGGGAATTTTTTTTAATCCCTTGTCAGTATTTTCTGGTGTTACACTTCTATGAAATTCAAGTGAATAGGCTCTTTGTTCCTCTCATCAATCTTTAACACAAAGTTTATGATCATGCTGTAGCATTCCCAGTTTATAGTTTGTGGTTGCATGTAGTTACCCTCCTGATGATGTCTTCTTTCAAAAGACTACTTCCAGTGTCACTAAGAAAGGAAATCTTCCAATTTACCCACTGCCAGGGTGATAGTGTGGGGCATAGTACTGAGATGTGGCTGTTTCTACAGATTCATTTTAGTTTGATCGGAAAGAGAAAAATGGACAAGCCTCTGCCATTTTGGTCTGAAAAGTATCCTGAGTTGCCAGTTTACAGCAGCTTTCTCTCTGGTTTCTTCTCAATGTCTTTTCTCCAAGTATTGCTTTCTGTTTTCTCAGCCTGTCATAAGGACAGTTGAATTTAATTGGAAAAAATAATCTTGTTTGTTTAGATTCAAGAATGATTAAAGATGCACAGTAAGAGGCAAGTTTTTTTTATTCCTCTGCTTCACTTCACCTCTTTATAGTAAAGTAGATTTGGCTCTTCCATGCCCTGTGGAAAAATAAAGCAAATTCAAGACTGGGACTTGATGCGGAGAACTTGCCAATATATTATCCCAGTTCAACAGATACTAAAACTGACATACAGTGTGTTCGACTCATTTGTTTTAAGATGATTTTTCAAGTTAATACCGAATCTGTGAATAAAATGCAATACTTTTGAGATTCTAATTTCTGAGTAATAATTGATAGTAATGAAAAAGGCAAAGGTGGAGATAAAATCTCCATAAGAAGTAAGTGTTGGCAAATTTGTCAGTGAGTGCTTTGTTAAAAAGAAATAAATTGAAGCATGTTGTTCTATATCCAAGGAACAATAATATTTCTCCAAGGGGAGGAGAAAAAAAAAAAAAAAAAGCATCTCCCTCTGAGACTTTGGCAAATCAGTGTTCAAAGAGCAAGAACTCTGAAAGAAACTGTTATTTTGTTCTGTTCTTCAGTCACATGAAGCTTAGGCTAGAATTTAAAAAATAAACCTCAGTAGGATTAGATTTTAGATGTGTTGATTTGATGCAAACTATAGTTTTTTTTTTTTTTTTGAGTTTTGAACATAAATCCAATAATATTACTAATATTTATTTTTTGTTCTGCTGCTTTTAAGATATTATTTTACTAAAAGTGTACTTGGGGTCACATTAGGTATTTTCTCCTCATGTACTGTTGCACTCATAGAAAATGCACAGACTCAGGAAACTGATTTTTTTTCCCTCCTAAAAACTGAATCAGATTCTTTGAGTGGCCTTGGTGTTTCCAGTCAGCTGGTCATAGAGGGATAAAAGTGTGGATAACATTAGCAGTTGTCCTGTTTTACTGACTGTTCTCTTCCTTGAAGAGAACTGGTTCTTCTGACTGAGGAGTTACAGTGGAAGTGGGTGGTTAAAACTACTATTTTTAGCTGTTTAGTTGTAAACAATTTTCAGTTTTTATTGCTCATCAAGACAGAAGTAACTTTGAATTATTTATTTATGAGCTAAGTAAAGCAAATAAGATAGCAAGATTGCTTCTGCTGAGGTTTCTAGGTAATGAAGAAGAAAAAGGAAAACAAACAAAAAAAACTTACAGCGTCTATTGCATTTCTTAAAATAAACTAAAAAACAGTGAACATTACTGTGTAGTCCAATCTAACATAGAGCAGCTAGGGAATTCATTATGAAATATGACTTACTGTTCTGCATTTTCTGCCTGTGTTTGTCAAGCTCAGGTAAGCATCTAGGGAGCTATATCCTGTGAGATTGTCTCTGATAGTATAGTGATAAACAACAAATGTAGTAACACAGAGCTGCATGGGTACTCAACATTTCAGGGTACCATGATCGACCAGGATCAGGCCCTATTCTCCATCATTTTGGGGGGCTAGCTGGACACAAGTAAAACAGGAAATTAGGCTCAGTAGAGGTGTTGTCTTGAATTATGCAAGAGCTGGGCAGAATCCATCCTGCACTAGTCCTTCGTGCAGTGCATAACGGACTAGGTGACATTGAATGGACATTTGACTGGTAGAGATTGATGTGCTTACTTATGTAATGCTTCTTTTACTGCAAATGCAAAAGTACTGAAAAAGTCAAGATTTACGTTTCTATACATTCTATATTTGTTACTGAATTCATTGAGTGAATTTTACTCTCAGAATCATTTGTTTTAATCTTTAATCAAGGATACTCAGTAGAGCTGCAGTTTAATGTACCACTGCCTATCTACACCACAGTCATATGATACAAGTTACTCTGTGAAATGTGTGAAACATCAGAGAAGTTATGTTTTCTGATAGCATTTTGTTTTTAAATATTACAGAACTCAAGTTAACGTGAAGAAATTTGACCTCCCTCTGCTCTTAATATTCTCTAGAGATGTTACAGAAAAATGGATGTGAGTTTCAAATCCTGTTAACATAACCAAGATTTGAAGAGCAGGGAAAAAAAAGTCATGGCTGATGAGTATCCTGCAGCTTAATCACTTTGTCAAAATACATAAAGCTTCTTTGCTATCACCACATTAACTCCTCTCTGGGATTTACAATATGGCACTGTATTTGTTTATTTTCTCACCTCAGTTTTGTTTAAGTAAAATATTCAGGTGAACATGATGTTTAGGAGTATAATGTTAGTTTGATTTAGACAGTGCAAACATTTAATAATGGCTGAACATGAATTATGTGCATTACTCAGAAAAATGTGTAATCCTTGCATGAAAAAGAAGGATGTAGTAATGGAAGTATGCTGAAGGTTTCTTTTTCATTCACAAGTTCTGCCTAAATCTGTGATCCTGCCGTATCCCTTAAAGCTTGTAATGCATTGTGGCAATGTCAGATTTTTTTTCACATGCATTATAGCTTTTGTTTTTTTGTTTGTTAGTTTTGTTGTTGTTGTTGTTTTCCAGTGGTTAAATAATCTTTTTGATATGGTATCATTACAGTGATTTGGTAATTTCAAATAATTATTTCAGATATTAACAATTATTTCTTAAACGTGTTTTTACCTATGTTGGTATTCTTGTTACACATCAAGGCTGCAATATTGAATACATAAAGCATTCAGCATCATTCTGGCAGCTGCTTTGAAAATAGCATTGTATTGTCAATAAAGATTAGAATAGGAGAAGGGTTCCCTCCCAACCCAGTCCCACAGAGTAGGTAGCTAGTAGGTTTATTTCTCATGCATATGCTTTGTGCATTCCAGGTTTGAGTGTAAGTCTTAGTGTTATAAAAATAAACTAAATCAACAGATCTTGAAATTTGGGCTAGAGTTGAAATTTCCTGATCTTGAGTTTAATTGTTGACTGGTAGGACTGGAAAATGTGTCTAGCTGAGTAAAGCATGTTAGCTTAGGTTAGGTTTTGCTCACCTGTATTTTAATTTATACTTGTGAGGTCCCCCCTCCCTGCCCCCACAATACTGACTGAGGTCAAGCAAAGCATTTAAATTTTCCATAATGGTTTGTTGTTGAATGTATTTTTAACCCTAATCCGAACTGTAACCTGGGTTGGATGGAAGAATCAGACTCTTCTGCACCAGAAGTTTTGAGACAGGAATTGAATCTCAGCAGGTATTGGCCAGTGTTTCAGCCATGATGTTAACATTTGTCCAGTATCCTGGCAAGCCAGGTACTTGGAAGTCTAATGAAGAAAATCCCTATGCAGCTGAAGGCTTGTGGCCTCATAAATAGAGTATCCAAACTCAGTTTTGTTCTAAGACTGCAAGTCCAGAGTGAATGGAGAAAACAGATAATCTGAAAATATGGGCTGTCCAAACAGATGAAAAGCACTGCTATGAATTATAAACACTAGAGAAAAACTGATGGTGAGGTGTCATAAATTTTACCCAGGGTGATTGATGTGTAACTCCTGAAATGTAGATCAGTGTCAGTCATGTTCAGACCACTGCTGTGCTTAAATCCAGCTGAAATACACTGTAAACTGTTGCTTTGTTGTGTTCAAATTGTACCATTGGGTGAATGTTTTGGTGCCCATCAGCTTCCTCTACTTGCGTTCTCTTCTTGACAGGTGTGTAGAGTATCTGAGGTCATGTTGTAATGAGACACTGATCTGGGTAGCATCTGAAGACACCAATCTTCAGAAGAGTTGCCTGAGTCCAGGCTGTAGAAGCTATTTTCTATGTCATAATTGGTTGTGCCTATCCTTTAGGGCAGCAAGCGTAGGCGTACCCAAAAATGCCTAATGGTAAACTGAGAGGCTTGAACCATATGCTGTCCTGTGAATTCTGTGATTAGTGGAGGTAGTTTTTGTTTACTTCCTCGTTTTACTTAATGTTTCTAGATGGTTTGGGGTGTTGGTTTTTCAGTGTTTCAGTGGTAAGCATTCTGTTGTGAATGTGGCTAACTCCAGTATATCCTGACATTTTAATAGTATGTCATTATTTGATCTTAGCTGTATTTTCACACTCCTAACAACTGTCAGACATACCTTTTAATATGAAGGAACGGTTAAAGAATATGCTTGAATCAGCACTTCTCTTTAGCATCCTGCTTGTACCCTGTCATTGGCTTGCAATTATACCTCTGCAGCTGCTACAATATCCCTTGGGCATAAAATCTGATTGAACTGTGGCTCTTCTTTCTCTCTATGAGCACACTGAGTATTCCTGCCATGGAAGTTTTTGTGAGTGGCAAGGTCAATAGAAAATGCCAAAGAGATAACAGATTGAGGCAAGATCAGCAGAGAAGAATGTGAGTTGGCTGTTTCAGTTCTGCTTCTCCTCTGAGCTGTACATACTTAGCATTGTAACACCGAAGAGTGCTACCAATGGGTAGCACAAATATTGATTTCAAGATCATGTGATGAGAAACATTGCTGCTCATTGCAAACTACGATACTTAAGAAACTCCAGGAAGGACTCCTTTAGGCAACGTCTAGGAGCCATTTGAGAAATGTGGATATTGATGCAGTGGCACAGAAGCATTTCATTCTCAAATCTGCCACAGAGTACATTTACTACAACTTTAAGCATCAGCAGATGACCTATCTAAAATTGGATTGGGGAGTATCTGTCTCCTGTTTCTGTATGTTTAGGAAGAGTGGGCTCAAAAACTTGAAGTTGGTTTCTGCTAAGGGCCTCAAACTACCTGAGAAGAAAACCAATAGGAGGGGATCCTGACACTTGTCAGGAGAGATGAATGCCCAATAAAAACAAAACAAAACAAACAAAAAAAAAAACCACCAAGCTGAATGAAACCCAGATTCTAGAACTAAAATGTTGAGTATGCCAAATGTTTTACATCAGTCAGAAAACTTAGTGTTTGGATAATACTCATGGAAAAGACCCCTTAATTAAAGTAGTTATACTGAGTGGCTCTTCTAACTCAACACAGAGATGTGTTGTCAGTCGATTTTCACTGTTACATATCATTTTTTTTTAATGCATATCAACCACATCACAATCCTGAAGGAGAATTCAAGTGTTCTGCATGTGTAGGTAGCAAGGCCCTTGCAGGCCCTTTTATACAAAGGAATTTTTATTTTAAGTCAGTCTGTGGAAGATTGAAATCCATAAAAGCCATTAGACCGATTATCATCCTGTAACACTGTCAAAACTGAGCTTAATTGGTAAACGTAAGCCATCCTCCACTAACAGCTTTTCTCTTTAATTGGATTTTTGCCAAATTGGTGTCATTGAGATTCTGTAATGAACTTTTCTTCTGCTAAGGTGTTTTTTTTAGCTCAGACATGATGCCAGGAGGGGAAGGATAATGTTCTACTGTGGCTAGTACAGAAGAGCTGAAAGTTTACTAACTGATTAGCATAGTAACTGATAACAGTTGAGAAACTCAGAAATTTGTCCTGAACGGATTTATTTGTCCAGTGTCAATATTTGCTAATGTCTTGATGCTGTATATTGTCTCTCCAGAAGCAGACGCTTCCCTATTTATTTATTTGGGAGACAGAGATGGGGAAGGATGATAACCAGATTCACAACTGTACCTTGTTTCTCATGATTGCAACTAAGGTGTTACTCTGACAAATGCAACATAATCTTTAGACCAGATCTGCTGTATTGCCACCTGTTCTTGGTTTTGTGTTTGTTGTTGTTGTTGTTGTTTTAGGTTAGCCTGTCAGTTCGTTTAATCTGAACTTTTTGCAGATAGACCCCATAGGCATAGCTTTTGGATAGCTGGAGCATATCCTTTTATAACTCCTGTTGTGGCAAATATTCTGCTGTGTTTATTTGGAATGGGATACATGGAAAAAATTGGGCATAGATAGGGTGTAACTATACTGAAGAAGGCAGACAGAATCCTGGGATGCATTATGAAGTCCCCAGCAGACTGACGGAGGTGGTGCTTACCTTCTACTCAGCGCTAGTGATGGAAAAGGCTAAGGCACCAAAGGGACTGTCCAACCAAGGGCAAAAAAAAAAAAAAAAAAAAAAAAAGGAAAAAAAAAATATATGTGCTTAAACTTTGCATAAACTCAAAGCTGGCTTGGAGCCAGTCATGTTAGAATGAGCTAAATGCTACAAGTGACTCCTGGATTGAAACGTGTAGAAACATGTTACCTCTAAAAGATCATTTTGAAAGAAGAAAGAATTCCTCAGCTTGAAGCATTGAGCCTGCATCTTTTACAAGTTGGTGCAGTAACCCTCAGGCAGAAGGAATATCTGGTGAAAAGTTTCCTGCATTCTTCCTGGGACTCCTGCAGAGGTGAGAGCTCAGTCTCCATCTGCTGAGACAGACACACAGAGAACAAAATATTTGTACTTAGGACTTTTATATACTGTTCTAGTCATTAAAGTACTTTCAGCAAAGACTGGTGAAGGGTCTGGAGGGCAAGACGTATGAGGAGCGGCAGAGGTCCCTTGGTTTGTTTGTGCTCAGACACATGGCCTGATTTTTGGGTGGTGCTGTGTGGAGCCAGGAGTTGGACACAGTGATCCTTGTGGGTCCCTTCCGACTTGGGATTTTCTGTTCTACTCTTGAGGACACTGTGAATGAATGATCTGATTATCAGTGTGTAGCACTTGGAAGAGACTACTGAAATCTTTGTGATGTAGTGCAATCTTACGTGTCTGCAGTTGATGTTACACAGTTGGAGGCCAGTATTTTCAAAAACCTATTTTCAATAGTTGTTGATGTGCATGTTTCTTCAAAACTGAAAATAGCTATTTTAAAGGCATAGTTAGGAAAATTGTGTAGGTAACTGGTAAGGAGAAAAAAAAAAAAAAAAAAAAAGACAATGTTCTGCTGAGAAGACAGAGAACAAGCATGTACCAAGCAGTACGAAGTGATGAGAAGCAAGTATATTTTTGAGGAGTTCAAAAGTACATATGTAGTATTTGCAGCCACAGTAAGAACTAGTAAGTAACTGAAATAGTTTAAGAGAAATCTCAGGGGGAAAAGAAGTTTTCTTCTGATTCATTCTGTTTTAATGCAGAACTGCAGCAGGTAGCTTTTGTAAATGAAGCTTCTTTCTTGATTTTGAAAGCCTTTTTGCATTGCTTTGGCTTCTTTGGTTGAAGAGGTCTAGGCAGATTTATCTCTGAACTCTGGCCAACTCAGTCCTTTCATGTACCCTGATTTCTGGAAATTATTAGGGTCTTAACAATATCTTGATTTATAGCAGTTCATATATGCTGATGGTTATCATCTTACCACTTACTTACAGATGGAAAGACAATACCTAAGAAGACACTAACAGTCAAAAAAAGCTAGCTAATGCTCATTATATAACCCATGGTACCATGGCTGTCTTCATTTTTGCATGTCCATTATCTGCATAAACTTTTAGAGGTCTTGAAAGATAAATTCAAATACCTTTTATAATACAGTCAAGATTTTTTTCCTAAATCCTTTTTGTTACATGTATATTTTTTATATGAGGTAAAATTTTAGTAACCTTCTGGAATCTTGCCTCTATTAGGAGGATTATGTATTAAATCATCAAGCTTATATCATGTAGCCCTTGGACTTTTATTCACGTTCCCATTTTTCCCTTTTATTTGAAGGATTTTTGGGCTGGGAACAGACTGATTTAGATTGTGATCACTTTCTGGAATAATCTCAATATACAGTGTCTCCATACACTGAAAAGACTCTTGAAATCATTCATTTCACTGAGTGGGTTTAATGTGTTGATCTGTCAGAATGTCCAGAAGATATAGAAGGGCTCTGTGTTTTTCCTTGCCAGATAACTCTGCTTTTGTTTGTTGGTTGGTTCTTTCATTTAATTCCAGGAGTCAAAATTGATTACCCCTTCATGGCAGATTACAGATGAGTTTGGAGTGATGGTAAATGGCTCCAATTGTGAATACTTTCCATTTAACTTCAATATTTGAAAAACAAAACAAATAATAATAAAAAAACACACTCTAATAGCTAAACCTGAAGAATATGTTCTCACATAATGATATGAAAATTATATATGCTGATATTTTACTCCCTTGTTTGCAGCAGGAACAAAGATACATTTGTTTTTGTTTGTTTGTTTGTTTGTTTTGGGGGCTGGAGGGGGAATGAAAATTTATTCTACTTTGAATTTTTGGGATATTAAATTTTGTTAGTCCTGAATCAGGGTAGAGTTACGTGTTAGTTCTCTTGTCCACATTCAGTAAGATCATACTTTCAAAGTATGATTAGACTCGTTCAATCTTTTTTTTTTTTTTTTTTTTTTTTTTTTCAGTATCTGTCTATTAGCTTAATTATAGCGAGACCCATCTCTACAGCCTATTGGTCTGCCTTCTTTTCAGGGCTTCTGTAAATCTGGCTTATACAGAGCAGAACAGTTCAGTTGGAAGGGACCTTCAGAGACCATCTAGTCCAACTGCCTGACCAGGGCCAACTGAAACGTGTTATTGAAGGGGTTGTCCAAACATCTCCTGAACACTGACAGGCATCAACCAGCTAACTAGGAAGCCTGTTGCAGTGTTTGACCACCCTGAGGGTGGCACAGCCCCTCCCCTGGCACAGCTCGGTGCTGTTCCCTGTGTCCTGCCATTGGTTCCCAGGGAGAAGAGGCGGGCACCTCCTCTGCGCTTCCCCTCTTCGGGGAGTTGTAGGGAGCAACGAGGTTTGCCTCTTGGCCTTTTTTTTTTTTTTTTTTTTTTTTT